>CATIWF010120890.1:0-43556 GCA_949630135.1 Balakata baccata
TTATTGACATTAGAACTAAACATCATGGTTTATATTATTTATATTGTGATAAGCCTAATAAGATAAATAATAAAGAGTTATTATTGAGCAACGTACATGACAATTCTAATCAAACTAAGTATAATGATTCAAGTATGACACAGGTTTGACACTTAAGTCTTGGTCATATTTCTAATGCAAGGATCCATAAGTTGGTAGACATGGAAATTTTAAAAAGTTTAGATTCTCAGTCTAATGATTCTATTTATGAATCATGTCTGCAAGGAAAAATGACTAGAGGTTCATTTGCTGGTCAAATGATAGGTGCTGAGAACTTTCTTGAATTAATTCATACTGATGTTTGTGGACCATTTAAGGAAATGGCTCAAGGAGGTTATCGATTCTTTATTATCTTTATAGTTGATAAGTTTAGATATGGGTATTTGTATTTATTGAAATATAAATCTGAAGTCTTTGAAAAGTTCAAAGAGTATAGGGCCAAAGTTGAAAATAAATTAGGAAAGAATATTATAGCACTTCGATCGGATCAAGGTGGTGAATATTCAAGTACTGAATTTAATGATTACTTCAAAGAAAATGGAATTGTCATACAGTTTTCTCCACTAAGCACACCTCAACTAAATAGTGTGAGTGAAAGTAGAAATCGTACTTTGTTGGATATGGTACGTAGTATGATGAATTATACTGACTTACCTATCTCCTTTTGGGGATATGCTTTGGAAACAACATTATATATTCTTAACAGAGTTCCTTCTAAATCTGTGAATACTACTCCATATGAGATATGGACTGGTAAAACTCCTATATTATCTCATTTTAAGATATGGGGTTCTCCTGCCTATATTAAAAGGCAAAACACAGATAAGTTAGAGGAAAGGCCGATTTGTTGGATATGCTGCTGCTAGAAATCATTTAGGATATTATTTCTATCTGATTGACAAATAAATTATTGTTATGAGTAGAGATACCGTTTTTCTTAAGAAAGAGTTTCTTAAAGAAGGAAGCAAAGGCAGATATATTGTTTTTGATGAAGAGTCATTTGAAAAACAAATCCAAATGGCTGAACCAATAGAAATTGATAAGCCAATTGAGCCTAATATGACAAAGGATATCACTTTAGCTCCTAGGTGGTCTGAAAGAGCTTCACATCCTCCTAGATATGGATTTACTATTAAACATGATCAAGAGTTGTTCATATTTGGTAGTAATGATCAACCAGAAGATCCTGTCACTTATGAGGAGGCAATGTCTGACATTAATACTCTTAAATAGTAAGAAGCAATACAAGATGAGATAGATTCCATGTACCAGAATCAAGTTTGGGAACTTGTAGACCCACCTGAAGGAATAGTTCCAATAGGTTGTAAATGGGTTTATAAATGCAAACTAGATTCTGAAGGGAATGTTGATACTTATAAAGCTAGGCTTGTAGCGAAAAGGTATTGCCAATGGGAAGGGATTGACTATGAAGAGACATTCTCTCCCATAGCCATGCTTAAAAGTATTAGAATATTCTTAGCTATTGCAGCACACTATGATTATGAGATATGGCAGATGGATGTCAAAACTGCTTTTCTCAATGGATTTCTTGAAGAAGATATGTATATGGAACAACTTAAAGGATTCGATTCTAAAGATAGTTCCAAAGTGTACAAGCTTAAGAGATCTATTTATGGTCTTAAGCAAGTTTCAAGGAGCTGGAACAAGCATTTTAATGAAGCCATAAAGAGTTATGAGTTTATTCAAAATCCTAATAAGGCTTGTGTATACAAGAAAGTTAGTGGGAACAAGATTGCTTTCTTAGTCTTATATGTTGATGATATTCTGATCATGGGTAATGATGTTGGTTTTCTAATTGACATAAAGGTCTGTTTATCATCCACCTTCTCCATGAAAGACTTGGAAGAACCAGCCTACATTCTTGGTATTAAGTTGTATAGAAATAGAGTCAAGAGAATGTTAGGACTGTCCCAAGTCCTTTATTTGGAAAAGATCCTAAAAAGGTTTAGGATGGAAAATTCCAAAAGATGATTAATACCTGTAAGGTATGGAGTGCATCTTTATAAGGATATGAGTCCAAAAACTCCTGAAGAAAGAGCATGAATTGGTAGGATATCGTATGCTTCAGCCACAGGCAGTTTGATGAATGTTATGTTGTGTACTAGACCAGACATAGCATTTGCTGTTAGTTTGACTAGCAGGTATCAGTCTAATCCAGGTGAAGGTCATTAGACATCAGTTAAGGCAATCTTTAAATATTTGAGAAGGACTAAAGATTTGTTCTTGGTTTATGGAGGAAAAGATCTACGTATGGTTGGATAAATGATTCTGATTTTCAATCAAATAAGGATGAATTGAAGTCCACATCAGGGCATGTGTTCACCCTGAATGGTGTAGTAGTAGTATGAAAAAGTTCCAAGCAAAAGCGATTACTAATTCTACTACAGAGGCTGAATATATAGCAGTCTCAGATGCCGCCAAAGAAGCTATGTGGTTGAAGAACTTTCTAATGGATTTAGATGTGGTTCCATTTATTTAGAGTCTCATTCCTTTATATTGTGACAATAATAGGGCTATAGCACAATCTAAGGAACCAAGGTCTCACAAGATTTTCAAACATGTGCTTTGGCATTATCATTTAATTAGAGAGATAGTTGGGTGAGGTGTTATCTCGGTGCAGAAAGTTCCATTAGCTGACAATGCAGCTGATCCATTCTCAAAACCTATGACACATGCACAGTTAGACCACCATCTACAGAAGATAGGTCTTAGATACTGTAGTGAATGACACTAGTGCAAGTGGGAGTTTGTTATCAGTGGTGTGTATGTCCTAGTGCATTCACTGCTTTTTATATATTAAATATTATACCACAATAGACACATGTATATTTCACATTCATAATAAATAAATATTCAAGTTGTTGATTATATTATGAATATAGTAGTTAAATATACTGTGAAATATACGGCCCTTTAATTATCTACAGAGAATTTATTATCAAGTTGTCGATAATAACGAGATAAATATTTCTGGTAAAAGATAATCTTAAAAATATTCATAACCAGTATAAGACAATGAATTGGGAATTCATTGAACCTCTAGGTTATCACATGGTTTATTTTGAGGAGGAATCTCATTCTTCATACTATAATGATATATAAATAAATCAGTGGATTCTTAAAGAGTTAAGGATACCGAACAGTGATGCATGATAATAACTACACAGATAGTGCTAGATGTCAACAGTTATTATCTTTGTCAAAATATATGAGTCTTATATGACTCAAAGTCCTTTGACTTGAGGTTGACTTGAGGTGTCAAAATTGTCCTTTCATTGGTAGTTGTGGAGGTCTCTTGCCTTGTAATGGGCTATCCGCGCTTGGTAAGTCAACTCATAGTCACCACAGTTAGTCATGTAGTGAGACATGAGATTACCAATAGTAGGACTCGTTACCTGTAGCACTAGAACAAGATCCTAAATGAGTTGATATTTTAGTTCTGATAAAATAAATTTCTGGCCTGAAAAAATATGACTTATTCAATGTAAGATTGAATTATTAATGAAATTAATAATGATAAGTCTTATTTTAATCAGAACACAAATTATCACTCATTAGTATATTGACTAATAGGGTTTGACATGTCGTGGTCCTAATCAACATCGGGATCATAATGAGAGGACTTAATATTATGATTTAGAGGTCAAAATAATATTTGAGATTTTATCGGTAATTAAAAGGAGAATTCCGGAAGAATATTTAATATATCCAGATATACGAAGAATTCGGAAATTGTGTCCGATATAATATTAAGTAGTTAATATTATATTTTCATTTCGATAAAATTATTGACCTTATAAGTCACACCCAAATTAAATTATTTGTCTAGTCCATATATAGATGTAGGGAGTAATTTAATTGAGAATTAAATTAGAAATGATCACTTATACTTTTTGAGTTAAAATTAATATTGATTAATTTTAACTATTTCTCCTATATATAATTTTAATAATTTTATTAAAATTTTTATAATTTAATTAAGTTGTTAATTAAATTAACCATAGTGGTATATTAAAGGAATTACCACATATTTATAGAAGAGAAAATTGATTCTATGATTAATGGTGGTAGCTAGAAAATGAGTTATACAATTGTTGCACCATTATTGAATCATAAATCAAAATTAAAAAAAAAAGTCAAAAAAAAAAATTTTCATCTATCATAAATCAAAATTGAAAATTTTTTGTTGGGTTGGTTGGCCTTTGGCCGTTTCCATTTCTTCTTTCTCTTAATCTTGTCTTTCTTCCTATGAATCTCTTGTTCGGCTTCTTCAAAATTTTCCTCTAAACAAAAATTTATTTTTGTAGCAAAATTTTTCTTTCTTTCATATGGTATGAGCATTGAAAGAAAATATTGAGAAAAAGCTCCTAAAATGTTAGTAATTTATAATTTTGCAAGAAGGAGAAATTTGTGATTATACATCTGGGACTAGTAAAGGAGTTTCATCAATGCAACTAAAGCTTTTGATCTTTTTGCTTGGTTTGCACTTTGGTGAACTCAATAATAAAAAGTTTGTCTTAATCCTTTTATTTTCCATTTTTTTCTTAAAAATCATAAGATAATCTTGACAAAATGGATATTATCTATCAAGGTTGCAAAATATGTTTTGCTAAAAGTTATGGATAAATGCTCAAGGTTAACATGAAAAGTGTATTTTCAAGTCATGCAATATTTGATTGCATGTTTCGGTAAAATTAAAAATTTTTGAAATCTATAATTTTAACCGAGACCTAGAGCTCCCTTCAATCCAAATATATGTTCCGCTTCTGCCAATTGCAACCTTAATCCTTACTATTTTCTTACACTTCGTAGGTGATCCCTCTCATTTAAAAAATATAAATGCCGAACTCTTTTCAAACCTTAGGTGCGAAAAACTTAGTGATTTCCAATGGTACAAAAGTACCTTTCTAACTAGAGTCATGCTTAGGGAAGACTTTAACCAACCTTTCTAAAAAGAAAAATTCCTTGCAAGTTTACCAACCCTTTTAGGCAAAAAAGTTATGAATAAAATTAGGGAATTATCAGGACAACAAATCATACCCTATAGTAATTTTACTTATAGTGAATTGATTAGTCTCATCCAATAAGAGGGTCTCAAAATCTGTCAAGACTTAAAACTCCAAAAACACCTAAAATGAGAATTAAAATGGACCAAACAAGAGTTAGGTTCTTTTTGTTAACAGTTAACAGTTTGATATCAATACCAATAAACCATCCTCTTGCATAGGAAACTGCAAAAATATATCCCATATTAATACAAATACAAAAGGTTCTAGAACCTACAAAGGAAGGAAATCTTCCAAATCCCGTGATAAGCTTTACAAAAAAATCTCATTACAAAAGATCTAGAAAACAAAATCCCAAGAAATCAGAGTCCAGTAGCAAGTATAAAGATATTACTTGTTACAAATGTAGCAAAAAGGGTCATACTTCTAGATTCTGCAAGATAAATAGGAAATTGCATGGACTTCAACTAAATGAAGAAACTATGTCTAGAATCTCCAATTTACTTATAGACTCTTCTAATTCCAAGCTAGGAAGTTTCTGTTCTGATTCCAAGTATAGAAAACCCTTACAGGTTGATGAGTTAGTTACTAGTTCATCCAGTTTTTCAAATAGTGAACCAGCAAAACAAATAAATATTTTTATTAAAGAACAAGAAATCCTTTTAGATGTTATCAAATATATAAATGATACCTAGATTCAGAAAGAATATTTAGATAAACTCCTAAGTTCCCTTAGTCAAAGTAAGGTAGAAAAAACAGAAGAAAAACCTTCTATTCTTCCTAACACATTAAAAAATATTTACAGTCTTACTCATATTCTTGATAAAGTTAAGAAAATTAAAAATAAATATGTCTCTATCCATGATATTCAAAAAGAAATTAAGGAAATAAAATTAGAATTGAGAGAGCTAAAAGAAAAACAAAAAAGTAATTATCAAACTCTACAATTGCTTCTTTCCAAATCTCTACAGAATAATTTTGATTCGTTTTATACTTCTAGTAAAGAAGATCATGACGTTTAGAAAATTGAGTCTTTTGAAAAAATTCCAGAAGATTTTTTTTTTGTTTTAAAATAAATTACTTCGAAAAAATATTTTATTAAAATTACCCTTATTGTTTTAGAAGATTTTAAAATTTATGCTATCGCATTGTTTGATATTGGAGCTGATTTAAATTGCATTAAACTTGTTTAATACCAAAAACTTTTCATGAAAATACTCATTCAAAACTTTCAACTACAACTATTTCTAAGTTAAAAATAGATTCTAAAACTAAAGCTTCAATTTTAAATAAAGAAATTGTCCTCACAACTTCTTTCATTTTAGTTGATGACATACATTATACTATGATTTTTGGAACTTTTTTTATTAATTTAATTACTCATTTTAAAGTTAGTGAAAATTCTCATTTCCTTTAAATACAATTCTAAAAAATTAAGGTTTCAATTTATTGAAAAATAAAAAACTAGAAGTTTGAATTTTGTCAAGGCCTGTTTCATCCATGAAAATACTATTAATGTTTTAATTAAAGGGAAAAGTTTTCATCTTGATAATCTTAAGAAAATCACCTCTTTCAAATATTTAGAAAACTAGTTGGTAACTCCTGAGATTAAAGAAAAATTTTCAAAATTACAAAATCTTTTTAAAAAAGAGATTTGTTCAGATTTTTCAAATGTATTTTGTGAACAGAAATAATATATCGTTAATCTTCCTTATGAAAAAGATTTTGATATAAAACAGATTCCGACAAAAGATCAGCCTATTCAAATGAATGCTGAATTAGAGAAGCATTGTAGAAAAAAAATTCACGATTTAGAACAAAAAAGTTTGATTTCTAAGTCCAAGTCTCTCTAGAGTTGTACTGCCTTTTATATCAACAAAAATTCTGAGATAGAAAGAGGTACTCATAGGTTTGTTATTAACTATAAGTCTTTAAATTTTGCTTTAAAATGGATCAGATACCCGATTTCCAATAAAAAATATTTATTACAAAAATTTCATTCTACTTCGATTTTTTCAAAATTTGATATGAAGTTGGATTTTTGACAAATTCAAATTTCAAAAAATTATAGCTACAAAACCGGTTTAAATAGATTATAAAATTTGACTTTCTTAATATAGAGAGCCAAATTTCACTATCTATTCAAATTGTAATTATTGCATATTCACTTTATATGCATATCATGGCTTTTATTGATGTGTTTTTTTCTCATGCTTTATAATAAAAATTTTAGTAAAGGTAGATAGCCTGCCATTTGTCCACCTTTGTACTTTTATATTATTGCCCTTTTGTACTCGTTTTCTTACTTCCTTACAAAGCATTCATTGGTGAATTAATTTATTTTTTATTATTTAATCTTTAATACTTCTTTTCTTTATTAAAAAATTTATTTATTATTCCAAATATTTTATGAGAAACTCTATATTCTAAATTCTAAACTCAAAATCCTGAATAATAAAATATAAATCCTAAACTCTAAATTTTAAATTTTAAATTCTAAATCCTGAATTCTAAATTTAAATCATAAACCCTAAACCCTAAATCTTAAATCTAAATCCTAAACTCTAAACCTTAAATTTTAAATCCTAAATCTTTATATTATTGGACAAATAATAATTTCTTACCATATAAACTTTGATAATTAAATTAATAATTAAAAAATAAAATCTGAAAAAAAACCCTAAACCCTAAATTATAAATTCTAAATTTTAAATCATAAATCCTAAACTCTAAATTCTAAACCCTAAACATAAATCATAAACCCTAAATCCTAAATTATAAACCCTAAGGCCATGTTTGGTTTATGTAATGGAATAGTGTGGAATATAATTGTAATTCTTAAGAAATATAATATATATTCCTAGAATAACCATTCCTAAATAACTATTATTTCATGCTTTAGTTCATAAGTCTAGATTAACTATTCTTAAATAAAATTATAATTTAATATGGTATATATTAATAAGTATAGTGGTGATAAATGAGTGAGTAATGATAAATAAGTAGTGAGTGGTGATAGATGAATAAATGGTGGTGGATGGATGGTAGTGGAAGTGTTGATAGTGGTAAAAAGGTGGTATTATTTGATGTATGAAATAGCTACTCTTTAATTTATTATGGAATGTGTATTTTATAAAATTGAAAAATAGCAATTCTATAGAATATATATTTTTTTATTAAATTTGAACCAAAGTATGAAATAGCTATTCTATATGGAATAAATATTATATTCCTTATCTATTCCATGAACCAAACATGGCCTAAATTTTAAACCCTAAACCCTAAACTTTAAATTCTAAATTTTAAATCCTCAACTCTAAATTCTTATTTTATTGGATAGATAATAATTTCTTACCATATAAACTTTGATAATTAAATTAATAATTAAAAAATAAAATCGGAAAAAAGTGAAGGAAATGAAATTTAAAAAAAGTACATGAGAGTTGGAAAGGAAATGATAAATTGGAAGCGGAAGGAATGAAACGAGATATGGGATGGGGTCAGCACAGGTGGCTTGGCCAGCAAATGGTGGGCAAAGCAATGACGGGCTATACAGCATTTTTCTAAAACTTTATGTACTGTTTTTTTTAATAAATATTAATTTGAATGAAATAAAATAAAATAAAAAATAAAATATAAAGAGTTTATTGTATTCTTTAAAAAATATTTTATTTCCTATATTTAAAAATATTTTAAGATCCTCTTTAATATACTAAAGATGCTCCTTAATACTCTAATAGTTCAAGAGATTCCCTTGAAAACGCTATAAATGGAAGTGATGATAATTAAATGATGAGCGAGTTCAGTGTAGGTTCTATTTTTTTTTTTGTTGGAAATTACATATTTAATATATTGTATTAGTAATTTCTTAAAGATTAAAATTTACGTGATTGTTCCCATATGTTTTACTATATTCTATTAATATATATCTTTATTAGATTTTATTCTATAAAGATATTAAATTGTAGTGAAATGATAAAGAGAAAATTACTATTTATTTTCCGAAGTTTTACCTATTGTATTAGTATTTACTAAAAAAATAATATTTTTTAAAATTTAATAGAAGTACTATATGATTTAATAGAAATAAAATAAAGGAAACATATCGCATAATTTTTAAATATTAGGATATACAAGTACAATAAATTAAATTTTAGGGGATAAATAATAGTTTTTATTTTTTTTAAGTTAGTGAAAAGTGTGACCTTTACGCCATCATCATATGGCACAAACTATTCGATTTGAGAGAACTCAAGTAGAATAGCTGTAGCTATGGAAAATTGAAAGTACTACTGGCTTATTAGTGTAATTATTTTACTATATAAGATTAATTTTATGAATCAAATATTTTCTTATCTTATATATAGATGATAATCACTTATTTGACCCGACAAGTCCTTCAAAGAAGATGTGGTAACAACCTGATCAAAAAGAAGTTTAGAAAATTATACAAATTACGAATACGTCTAAGAGTTGGATATAATTAGCAAAACGTGGCAAGTTTTGGAAGACATACTAACCTTAGATATTAACCCTAATGTCGCATTCTACAATCTTTTATGATTCTGGTACATTCAAATTAATGATGAGACAGAGAAAATTAAAGGCAGAAAATATATTGAGCTCCTATAATTGTTTATTTTTATTATTTTACCCTATTAATTTTTTTTGTCCGAATTATCATTTATATTTAACTTTTAGTCTAATTTATCTTTTATATTTCTTTTTTGTCCATCTAGACCATAAAAATCCAAATATTTTACACGCTAATTTCCAGTATGTCACCCAAATCATCATATAGTGATGTGGTCTATCCTTTTTTAAAATATTGAGTACCAAAGTATATCAAAAATGAAATATAAAGAATAATTTAAAAAAACGGTTAAAAAAGCAAAATAAAAAAATAATAATTACATGTGGCTGGATATAGTTTAAGAAAAATTTTACATCTCCGGAATTATCGGAACAGGATATTGAATATTTTACCTCGTTTCCATGAATAAGACCCCATATTCGACTAATTTTTCTGGTTTTCCCTTTTCATATTCAGTAGTTTTGTTACTTGTAAAACTCCTTCATATCAATAAATAGTACACCAACCAAAATCTTCAATACCATTCCATTCGAAGTTGGTCCCTTGATAGAAATAATAAAAGGCTCCGTTTGTTTCACGAAAAATATTTTTCATATTTTTTTATATTTTGGTGCATTCAGAAAAATTAGTCAATATAAAATATTTTTCTAATTAAAGAAAAAACTAAGTTATTTTTCAAAAAATGTTGATTAATTATATTTTCAAATTAGACTCTTAATAAATTAAAGAATGAGGTGACTATCAAGAATGATAAATAAGCCGCATATATTTAGATTTTAAATAAAGCTCCACTGAGACTTGTATATATATATGCATTTCAATTTTAAAAAAATATTATTTGTATACGGCTCTCGTTAAATAAATATATACTGATTAATATATTAATCACTGAAAATCACTTTCGATAACCACTAGTAGCTGGTTACATAAAATTTGTTTTTAAATTATTATTTTATATAATTTTCTTTTATACATAGTTATAAATTAAAAATATCAAATTTTGACAAATTTTAAATATTTTAATAGCTTTTTATATGCAAAAAAAAAAAACTAATATTTTTCAAAATACACCAAACGTTAAAAAATAATTTCCTTAAAATTTTATATACACATCCAAACAACAGAAAATAAATTATTTTCCAATCCAAAAACAGATAATTTTCCGTAAACAAACAAATCTAAATGATAAAAATCTTAAGGAAAATAATTTATTAATGTTATTGATGATTGAAATCAAATGCATTTTATTCAATACAGAAACTAGGCAAGGAAGGTAATCAATCAACCTTGCTACTCCTCCCATTACAAGGGCAAAATGGCAAAACAGCAGGAGAAAATAGGAAAGCAGCTTGCTTTATGACCAAAGTTAAATAACAAAATCAGAAACTTCCCATTGAAACACAATTCTTCTTATACTCCCACATAAAGGCTTAGAAACAATAATGTTTCAAATATTATGCAGATTGATACTTCATGGTTTCCACAGGATGGTAGTTTCTGCAATCATGGATGTCACAACATACGGATCCATGTTTGAAGCCGGCCTCCTGTCCTCGAAATATCCTTTGCCTTGTTTCTCAGTATCTCTGCCAACACGTATGGATGCACCACGGTTTGCTACCCCCTGTCAATATATACATCAACATGGTTAGAGCATGTGAAGCTACTCGAATCGTGTTTCTTTCTGCTTATAAATTTCTCTTTTTTTCTTTCTTTACCCATAAGAAAGTGTTGATGTCAGCTGTTTCGTGCTTCCCAGTTAGCCTGCGCTCATTTCCTTCACCATATGCAGCAATGTGTTCTTTGTGCTTCAGGCCCAATTTTTCAATTGCTTTCTTGATCACCTCATAGCCTCCCTCATTCCTCATTGACTTAGTGCTGAAAACATTATAAAGGGGAAAACAAATTCTCCGGATTTACATCCAATCATTTGACAGATACAAGACAATTAGTCCTTTTACTGTATGCTTAATTGCTTATATCTATTATACCTGTAATTTGTGTGTGCTCCTGCCCCATTCCAATCACCCTGCCCGACAAAAAAAAAAAAATTGGAGGAAAACATGCACAATGTTAGCACATAAATCAAAACACATGCTCTTGCTTGAATCTAAAAAGAGAAGGAATAAAGTGGACCTGAATCGGCTTGGGATCAAAAGAAAGGACTACTCCAGCAATCTCTGTAATCCTCTGTCAAAACAAAGATAGGTCACTAAGGCAACATTACTAAATGGAATATAAATGCTAAGTTGCTTCAACTGTCTATGTCTCATTACCTCCAAAATGTAGCGAGCAACCCACAATTCATCTCCAGCAGAGATACCAATGGCAGGGCCGACTTGAAATTCCCACTGTAAAACATTAAAAGAAATGATTGAATACAGCAAAATATAAATCAAAGCAGGAATCAAAAAGGGAAAGAGAGATTTATATATTTTACTTGGCCAGGCATCACTTCTCCATTAATACCACTAATGTTGACACCTGCATATAGACAGGCCTTGTAATGTGCATCTACGATATCCCGGCCGAACGATTTATCAGCACCAACACCGCAGTAATACGGTCCCTGTGAAATGAAAAACGAAACTTCTGTTTCACACAACTGGTTACAGTCGTAAGTAATAAATGAACATTAGCTATCATTGCTACTGAAAGCACGTTGTTAATAACCTCTATAGCAGAATAAAGTGATACAGGCACGTGTAGTGGGGTGGGAGAAGAAGACAATAACTGGTGTCAAGATTTAGAAACTTAAAGATACTTTCAATATAACAATCCACAAGAATCTGTTGTGCTTGGAGACAATTAAAAAAATGCTGAAAATTACAAGAAAGAGAATCTTTTCAAAAGTTAAATACCTGAGGGCCAGGGTAGCCACCAACAGGCCACCCAATAGGCCATTTAACCTCCTTCTTCAACAAGGTGTATTCTTGCTCAATAGCACACCTATTTTCAGTTTGCAAATCAACCAAATATGATTCAAAACAATAAATTATTATTTGGGGGTTCATTGATTAGATATGATAAAAGTTAATGAGATTTAGAATATACCAGGGCTCTTCAGCAGCAACCTCATGATGGCTGAATATCTTGGCAGCTGCATGTCTCTTGTTAGTTGGAATTGGTTCACCAGCAGGTGTATAAGCATCACACATGACCTGATAAATATATTTTGAGAAAACATCAAACAATTGGAGTGCAATACTATACAATTGAAGTAAAATAAAATTCAGTAAATCTTACAAGGATATTGTTGCCCCTCCTAAATGGATCCCTGAAAATAGCTTGAGGGCTGTTTCATTATATCAAAGAACAATAAGACCACCATAAGATTTTGGGTCTTGAAGAACAATAAAGAGTGTAAAAGAAAACTACAAATATGAGAGAGCGTCTTACTATAAGATCACTTCACTATCTTCACCGGGTGCCTGACCTGTGCTGGAACCATCATAATTCCACTTGGGAAGTTTTGAAGGATCACTGACAGGTCCTGACAGAGTCTTCACACCAAATAAAAAAAAATTATTAATAATAATAATAATAAATTAGCATAACAAATAAACCCAAAAATCTGAGCCTTTTTTTTTTCTTTTTTTACTTCATTTATACAAATATTTCTTACCCTTGCTTTGCTCCTCATGTCCATACCTGATCCACCTATCCTGTTCAACATTTTGACAAAAAGAGATGTAACTTAATGAAAATCATCAACAGAATTAACAGTTCAAAAACAGGGATGAGTGCCAAAAAAATAAAAATAAAACTCAATTAAAATACAAACAATTACCACAAAAAGTGAGAAAAATAATTAAATTCCATTTCAAACTGGATTAAATTATACAAAATAGAACCAAAATAAAAATTATCACTTTATATTACTAATATGAT
Organism: Balakata baccata; assembly: GCA_949630135.1. Lineage (NCBI taxonomy): Eukaryota > Viridiplantae > Streptophyta > Magnoliopsida > Malpighiales > Euphorbiaceae > Balakata > Balakata baccata. The sequence goes on from CATIWF010120890.1 coordinate 13,552, forward strand.
ACACAGTTTTTTGAGCCTCAAAAAAAAAAAAAATTTATAACAGCAGGAAATATCAGCAAATGTTAACTTTAATGCTAAGAGGTATCTCATTACTCAAAAACACTTCTTTATCTAAAAACAAAATTCCTTTCGCAATAACCAACTTAAAATTTAAAAAGGACATGAAAATAAAACTGAGATCAACAAGAAAACTACAATAAAGAAGCCAGTGCGGAAGTTCAATGGTCAGAAATTAATAAGTACAGAAGCCTGCAACAGATCAAAACCCAATGACAAAAATAAAAAATAAAAATAACAAAATTTTTTAGTTTTTACAATTCCAAAAACCAAGATCACGATTGGTTGATTGTCCAATAGAAACAGAAATCCCACAAACACCTCTAGGGGAGTGGATCTCAAGAAAAGCAAACCAAAACAGAACTCACCCAAAAACACGAATACATCGTTAGACACAAAAATTAAAACGTATTACAATATGACTAAGTATACAGGACGAACCATATATACTCGGCGATGATCTTGTCAGTAGTTTCGGAGAGGTTAAGGTTAATGAGATCTGAAAGAAGCGACATATCTCCACACACAAGGGAATTACAGAACACAGTCTTCTTCTTCTTCTTCTTCCTCTGCGTGTGAACGTAAACTCGTAGTGGTGAGAGACGGGAGGAGAAGGGTGGGATTTCCTTCCATTTTATAGCGAGGTTAGAATATTGATATATAACTGGAGAAATAAAAATAATAACATTATTGGTTTTTTAATTTTTTTTATTTTAGGTTATAAGTTTTTTTTAAAAAAAAGTATATTTCAATTAATTATTAGTAAAAAAAAAGCCTAGTGGCCGTTTCAAACTTTCAACGAAGTTGGGATTCTTGTTTATTGATTTGCGCGTGGAAGGAATCTTATCGGAGGGTCCACATTTATTTTACCGGGTAATTCTCGTACCTGTTGTCCTTACTTTTTTATTTGTCTTTTACATAAGTTATTTACGATTGAATTTCAAAAAAATATATATTTTTCGAAAAAAATTTAGTATTTTTAATTTTTTAAGATTAAAAATTATTTTTTCATATTTAAAAAAAATAGTTTATAAAAAATTAATTTTTAAAACACACTACAGTATTGTTAAATACCCTAGATATAACTTTTTTTTATATAATATAAAACTATGATCCTGAAATTTGATTAAATATATTGATATGATCTCTAAAATTTAATTAAATATATTAGTTAATTTTTTATTTTTAAAAATATATTATGAAATTTTTTAAATTTTATTTTAAATATTATCTAATTTATCTGTTTATTTTGTACCATTATTAATAAATAAAATATCAATTTTTCATTTTTTTATCTTAAAAAATACTAAAAAAAAAATACAGTCTACCATAAAAAAATATTAAATTTTTTGTTAAAAAATAAATAAATATATTTTTGGTATTTTTTTTATTGACTAATATAATATTTTATTCAAAAATAATATAATATTTTATTCAAAAATAAAATTTATTTCAAAAGATAAAATAACTAGGTAGTTTATTTAATCAAACCTCATAATTTACCCAAAAAAAGAATTACATTTTATCCTCCAAATAGGTCCAAAATTTTCAATTGTTATACATTGGATCCAGTCCATATAATATTATAGACCAATGTTCATCACACATGTAAAAGATGATGATAATTTTGTAAATAAATTAAATTTACACAGCTATTAATCACACGGTGACATTTTTGTAAATATTTATCATCTGTCATTAAATAAATATTCATTATTTTATTGAAAAATATTTATTAGTTTATTAAAAAAATATTTATTAGTTCATTAAAAAAAGCTCATTAGTTTATTGAGAAAATTTATTACAAATAAACTGAAAATGTTTATTACGAATGAACTAAAAGTTCATTAATTTATTGAAAAATGTTCTTTATGTCATTAAAAAATATTTATTACAAATAAAGTAAAGTTTCATTAGTTTATTTAAAAGATTCATTGTCAATAAATTGAAAAGGTTCATTACGAATGAACTAAAAGTTTATTAGTTTATTAAAAGATGTTCATTAGTTCATTAAAAAAGGTTCATTACGAATAAAGTAAATGTTCATTAGTTTAATAAGAAAATTCATTACGAATAAAATGAAAAGATTCGTTACGAAATGAACTAAAGGTTCATTAGTTTATTGAAAAATGTTCATTAGTTTATTATTAAATGTTTATTTTTTATATTAATACAAATTCATTTTATTTCTTGGTGTATTTAATTTAATGGATATTTTTTGTATTTTCATTTATATGTATGAAAGTCATTGAATCATTTTAAAAAAAAAACTTAAAACGTAACAAAAAAATCGAGATAAAATGCACCGAAAAGACAATAAATCAAAACAAATAGTATTTGAAAATATAAAAAAAACATAAAATAAATGTTGATTTTGTTTTAAAATAAAATGAATATTTATCAATAAACTAATAAACTTTTTACTAATAAATTAATGAACCTATATCAATAAATGAATCTGTATAAGTTTATTCATTTAACCCTAACTCATTCATTTATCTATTTAATTTATAAATATAATATAAATAAAATTTAACCGGGATCTGGACTTTATTTCATCAATTTTGGGGCTTTAAATGGACGAATTTTAGAGTAAAATTTTATCCACAAACTTGTTTTAATATGCATTATTTTTCAGTGTGTTCGACTCATAACTTGCTCGTTGGACCAAATTTCATAAATTTACAATTTTATTCCCTAATCAGTCTCACTCAATAACTTAGTATCACAAGTTTGTATATTAATTATTCACTTTTTTTAAGTCCGTAATTAGACTTTGATCTTATCGGTGCTATTTCAGACACAATACGCTCAATTTTCGATCATTTTGATTTGTTTGATTTTAATTCGTGTGCATCAATCGATGCTTCAAATAGGCAGATGTGATAGTTTAAACGTATAGTTATTATTTTAAAAAAATGCTATCAGAAATTTCAAAAAATAAATTTTTTAACAATATTAGTAAAAACGGTAATAAATATATATTAACTACAAAATCATATAATTTATTTTTTATTAATAAAAAAATTTAGAAAAAAAAATAACATTGAAAATTTTTATATAAACATATCAAAAATGGCTAAAAATGATTAATATGTTAAGTTATTTTTCCAAAAATTTTATAAGAAATTTAATAAAAATTTGGAGTAAAAAAATAAGTTTTTTTTTAATTTATATATAGGTTAGGATGCACATATCAAACCTAAACTCATCTATGTATTAGTGGATCAAAATTGATTGAACTCTTTAATGACCCATTTATACTTGAAACTACCCATTTATAATTCATACCCTCATTTAAAAATGGATGGGTATGAGTGGATTAATGAATATGGGTTATTGTTGCCACCTTTAGTTTGCTCTCAATTTGGATAAATATAGTGGCACAGCTCTTAAATTCACCTATGGAAGCCGTCCAAGAATGCTTGATTACCACTAGCAATGAAATTATTGCTGACCATCCAAAAAATCTGGCGGCCAAATACTTAGGCTACAACTGTACGGCATAACTGTTATCAATAATGTATATGTCCTAGTGCATTCACTTCTTTTTATATATTAAATAATGTATCATAATGAATACATGTATATTTCACATTCATAACAAATAAAATATTCAAGTTGTTGATTATATTATGAATGCAGTAGTTCTTTTATACTATGAAATATATCGCCCTTTTAATTATCTACAGAGAATTTATTATCAAGTTGTTGATAATAATAAGATAAATATTTCTGGTAAAAGATAATTTTAAAAATATTCATAACCAGAAAAGACAGTGAATTGGGTATTTATTATGCCTTTAGATTATCACATGGTTGATTTTGAGGAGGAATCTCATTTTTCATGATATAATGATATCTAGATAAACTAGTGGGTTCTTAAAAAGTTAAGAGTACCAAGCAGTGACGCTTGATAATAGTTGCACAGGTAGTGCTTGATGTCAACAATTATTATCTTGGTAATAATATATGAGTTTTTTATGACTCGAAGTCATTTGACTTGAGGTATCAAGACTGTCTTTTCATGAATGGTTATGGATGTGTTCTTGCCTTATACTGAGCTATCTATGTTTGGTAATCCGGCTCGTAGTCACCACAGTTAGTTATATAGTGAGACATGAGATTACCAATAGTAAGACTCGTTACCCTGCATTCACTTCTTTTTATATATTAAATAATGTACTATAATAGACATATGTATATTTCACATTCATAATAAATAAAATATTCAAGTTGTTGATTATATTATGAATACAGTAGTTCTTTTATACTATGAAATATATCGGCCTTTTGATTATCTATAGATAATTTATTATTGTTGTTAATAATAATGAGATAAATATCTCTGGTAAAAGAAAATCTTAAAAATGTTCATAACCAGAAAATGACAATAAATTGGGCATTCATTGTGCCTTTAGGTTATCACATGATTTATTTTGAGGAGGAATCTCATTGTTCATGATATAATGATATCTAGATAAACCAGTGGATTTTTAAAGAGTTAAGAGTATCGAATAATGACGCTTGATAATAATTGCACAAGTAGTGCTCGATGTCAACAATTATTATCTTGGTCATAATATATGAGTCTTTTATTATTCGAAATCTTTTGACTTGAGGTATCAAAACTATCTTTTCGTCAATGATTGTGGAGGTGTTCTTGCCTTATACTGGGCTATCCACGCTTAGTAATTCGGCTCGTAGTCACCATAGTTAGTATGTAGTAAGACATGAAATTACCAATAGTAAGACTCGTTATCTATAGCACTAGGGCAAGATCCTAATGAAGTTGATATTTTGGTCTTGATAAAATAAATTTATAGTCAGGAGAAATATGACTTATTCAATATAAGATCGATATTATTAGTTAGATTTATAATGGTAAGTCTTATTTTAATCAGAATACAAATTGACCAATATGGTTTGATACGCTGTAACCCTAATCAAAATCGAGATTATAATAAGATGACTTAATATTATGATTTAGAGGTCAAATTAATATTTGAGATTTTATCGGTAATTAAAAGAGAATTCCAAAATGATACTTATTGTGCCCAAATATACAAGAAATTCAGAAATAGTGTCCAATATAATATTAAATAGTTAATATTATATTTCTACTTTGATAAAATAATTAACCTTATAAGTCACACCCAAATTAATTAATTTGGCTAATCAATATTTATGATATGGGGATTAATTTAATTGAAAATTAAATTAGAAATGATCACTTATATTATTTGAGTTAAAATTAATATTGATTAATTTTAACTATTTCTCCTATATAATTTTAATTAAAATTATCATAATTTAATTAAGTTATTAATTAAATTAACTACTATGGTATATTAAAGTAATTACCATAATTAATATGATATTATTTCTTCTACCGTCATTCTTCCATTGCCTTGCCAATTTGCCTGCCACTCTTGCCGATAAAAAAAATTATACACTTTGCCTTATAATATTTAGCCACCTTGCATTAATCTTTTAATGCCATATTGCCACCTGTCTATTCATTTATGTCAATAAAACAAAGAAAAGTCGGAGATAAGGGAGCGTGGTGAGGAAGAAAGAGATGGAGACATGTTAAGCAAGGGTGAGAAAAATAAGAAGGCAAGAAAGGAGAAAGAAGAAAGTAGAGAGAAAAAGAAAAAAACAAAAGTTTCTTCTTGTTCTTAAAAAATTAGAGAGAAATTAGATTTCCTCTAGTTTTTAAAAGTAAGAGGAGAATCTTGGTGAACATACGTCTTTGACTAACAAAAGAGTTTCATCAAAGACAACTTAAGTTTTTAGTCTTTTTGTTTAGTTTGTAATTTTTGTGAACTCAATTATAAAATGTTTGTCATAACCTTTTTATTTTTTCATTTTATTCTAAAAATCATAAGATAATCTTGACAAATGGATATTATCCATAAAAATTAACAAATTAGATTTGTAAAAGTTATGGATAAATATTCAAGTTTAACATACTCAGTGTGTTTGTATGTCATGCAAAATATGTTTACATGTTTCAGTCAAAGAAATTTTTTTTGAAATCTCTATTTTTGACTGAGACCTAGAGCTCTCCTTAATCCAAAAATCATTTCTGCTTCCAACAATTGGTATCAAAGCCTTCCCATGATTTTTGGAGCAAAATGACTGTCCTTTTTATTTGTAGGCTCGGTTTGGTTATTAATAATTTTCTCGGTATTTTAGATTTTATCTATATATTATGTTGCATATTGATGTTACATGATATATTTTCTCTATTTGTTTTTTTTTCGAAGCGTAAAAGGTTATATTATTTTGATATTTTGGCTTGTAATATCAATAGATCTATAGCTTATTTTTACCAATATATTGAAGTCATTGGTATGCCAAGAGGATAAAATGTAACATTTTTCCTTTAGAGTAAAGAGGCCCGAAATTTTGAGGAGGAGCAATGAGAAAAATTTTCCAAGATGGAGTCTAATTTGTATTTTCCATCTTGGGGTGAGAATTTTTCTAGTAATTGCAATAGGATTGTAAATTGCATAATTAATTTCTTTTATTGCATATGATGTGATTATCTGTAGTAAATGATTGAATAATATGAGCTTTAATTGTTAATTTTGGATTAAATATATATATATATATAATAATTTAAATGAGATTTAAATTATATACAAAATTTTATATGGTTAATTTTTCTAAGTTGTTAAAAAATAAATAAATAAAATATATAATAATTTAAATGAGATTTAAATTATATATATATAAATTTTTATTTGTTGATTTTTCCAAGTTGTTGCGAAAATTCAACATTTATGTATAAAATTCATTTTTGGATGAGATGAGTATAAAAATATATTCACAAAAATATATATAGATATATTGAATCCAAAATTAATTTAATTTAAACATTATATAATATGATTATATAATGAGATCACATTTGTTTATGAAACATAAAGTGTATACTAAAGAGAAGTAATACGTATTTTATTCAATCTAATACCATATATATGTTTTAAGATCCATAACCATCCGAGTATAGATATGATTACCATTTATGATCATATGAGATATGACATAAAAAATACTAATATGCAAATATTAACCTTAAAATTGGATTATATGATAATTCAAAGATAAATTTACTGCCTTATGGATGCTAGTAAATTTTTAATCCGGTTAATGTGCAAAATGAGACCTTAATAATTAGAACGAACGACCAAGTAATCTTTCTAACTATAATGAATCCAATAAAGATGTAAGATATCTACATTAGGTCTCTCCATGGGAGCATTAATATACAAGTTGTATATTAATGAGAAGATCAAATAATGTATTTGACTTGTAGAATGGATGGACATCTAATGTTGCAAGAATGCCATTTTTTGAAGTTGAGTGGCACCAGATTTAGTCCATTTATTCTACTGATCTCGTGGGTTGGATTCATCTAATATGTTAGCCCAAAAATGTCATTTTGTGAAGCTGATAGTTAGTATATTAGGAGCCGATTAACAAGGAAATAAATTGGGTTTATAATTGTTGTATTTGACAAAAAGTTGTCATCTTATTAATATGTTAATATTCCAAGAATGCCACTATAGGAAGCTGAAAAATATTAATTAGAATATTATTGAGACCTAATTTACCCATTAGAAGTTCATCCCAATGGGACTTCCGTTTCCTACAAGGGAAGTGTAGGATGCGCAAAATTAGTGGGAGAAACCATTATGATTGTGTGTTCAAATCATTTTAGTTAATTGGTTTGATCATTAATATATAATTAAACGGATACATTTTATTCTTTCAGTAGTAAAATTTCTCTAATAATATGGCTACACCATCACCACTACAATCGTTATTAGACCGTAATAGGCTCACCAGACCTAATTATGTGGACCGGTTAAGGAACCTTAAGTTGATACTTTTCCAGAGCGCTTGTGGGATATTGCTAGTAAGCCAAGACCTACAGCGCCTGTCACTAATGCTACTGAGGTTGAAAAACAAAATTACACGAATTGGGTTGATAAGAACACCTAAGTAAAGTGCTATATACTTGCTTCTATGGAAAATAAATTACAAGAACAATATGAAAATATAGAAGTTTGTGATGATATTTTAGAACTAGGGAATAAAAGTTATGGCAAGACTAGTAGAACTGCTTGCTTTAATTATTCCAAATGAAAATAAAGAAAGGCTAGGATGGCGAACATGTTGGTGATATGATAAGGCTTATGCATTGCCTTGAAGATCTCAATTGCTTCATGGATGCGGAGCTTAAGATAGACCGTATCCTAGCATCACTTCCACGTTCTTATGGAAGTTTCATTTCTAACTTCCATTTGAATAAAGTGGAATGTACTTTGCAAGAGCTGTAGCAAAATTTGGTTTATCACCAAAATACTGTGGTTAATCCTCAAAAGAAAGAGGCAGAAGTATTAGTGGCAACTTCTTCTTCTCACCTTAAGAAAAAGACCACTATAGGAAAGGGTTTCACTCCCTCTTCTTTGCATCCCAAAAAGTGAAAGGGGAAGGCAAAAGCTCCAGCTTCGGGTCAGCTTAAACCAAAGGCTGATAAAGGAACTGCTTCCACTATCAGAAGGATAGTTATTGGAAGAGAAATTGTCTAGTTTATCTAAACAGAATGATGGTCATTGGAAGAAAAATTGTCCGGTTTATCTAAACAATTTAGAGAAGACTAAAGGCAAAGGGATTGCAGATCCTTTAGGTATTTCTCATCCTTTAAATTTAAATATTGATTTAAATTATGATCGCTCTTTTAACTCATCATATGCTTGGGTCTTAGACATAGGAGAAATTGTTCATATTTGTTCCTTTGTACATGATCTATGGCATCGAAAGTTGCTATATGATGGGGAGATAAGACTCACTCTTGGTAATGGAGCAAAAGTTACAGCCAAGCAAGTGGGAGATATCTTTATTTTGTTAAACCATCATGTAATCTTATTATCATATATTTTGTATATTCCTAATGCCGATAAGAATATTATTTCTATATCCGCATTAACAAACAATAATTATGAATTCTTGTTTTGTAAAGATGTGTGTTATATTTATTTTAATAATAATCTTATTGGCATTGGAACTAAACATCATGGCCTATATTATTTATGTTGTGATAAGTCTAATAAGATAATTAATAAAAAGTTATTATTCAACATAAATGACAATTCTAATCAAACTAAATATAATGATTTAAGTATGACATGGGTATGACACTTGAGACTTGGTCATATTTCTAATGCAAGGATCTATAAGTTGGTAGATATGGAAATTCTAAAAGATTTAGATTCTCAGTCTAATGACTCTATTTGTGAGTCATGTTTGTAAGGAAAAATGTCTATAGCTTCATTTGCTGGTCAAATGGTACGTGCTGATAATCTTCTTGAATTAATTCATATTAATGTTTATGGACCATTTAAAGAAATGGTCCGAAGAGGTTATCATTTCTTCGTTACTTTTATGGACGATAAGTCTAGATATAGGTATTTATATTTATTGAAATACAAATCTGAAGTCTTTGAAAGTTCAAAAAGTACAAGGCTAAAGTAGAAAATAAATTATGAAAGAATATTAAAACACTTCGATTAGATCGAGGTAGTGAATATTCAAGTACTGAATTTAATTATTACCTCAAAGAAAATGGAATTATCATACAATTCACTCCACCTAGTACACCTCAACTAAATGGTGTAAGTGAAATGAAAAATCGTACTTTGTTAGACATGGTACGTAGTATGATGAGTTATACTGACTTACCTAACTATTTTTGGGGATATGCTTTGGAAACAATGTTATATATTCTTAATAGAGTTCCTTCTTGGATACCATTCCATATGAGATATGGACTGGTAAAACTCCTATATTATCTCATTTTAAGATACGGGGTTGTCCCGTCTATATTAAAAGGTAAAACACAGATAAGTTAGAGGAACGGTCCACTAAAGGTCGATTTGTTAGATATGCTGCTGCTAGAAATAATTTAGGATATTATTATATCTACTTGACAAACAAATTATTATTATAAGTAGATATGCCATTTTTCTTAAGAAGGAGTTTCTCAAAGAAGGAGGCAAAGGCAGACATATAGTTTTGGATGAAGAATCATTTGAAAAACAAATCCAAGTGACTGAACCAATGGGGATTAATAAGCCAATTGAGCCTAATATGACAAAGAATATCACTTCAGCCCTTAGGAGGTCTAAAAGAGCTTCACTCCCTCCTATATGGTATGGATTTACTGTTGAACATGACCAAGAGTTGTTCATATTTGGCAGTAACTTATAAGGAAGCAATGTCTGATATTGATGCTCTTAAGTGGCAAGAAGCAATGCAAACTGAGATAGATTCCATGAATAAGAATCAAGTTTAGGAACTTGTAGACCCACCTGAAGGAATAGTTCTAATAGGTTGTAAATGGGTTTATAAGTGCAAGCTAGATTATGAAGGGAATGTTGATACTTATAAAGCTAGGCTTGTAGCGAAGGGGTATGGCCAACAAGAAGATTTTGACTATGAAAAGACATTCTCTCCCGTTGTCATGCTTAAAAGTATTCGAATACTCTTAGCTATTACAGCACACTATGATTATAAGATATGGTAGATGGATGTCAAAACAGTCTTTCTCATTGGATTTCTTAAAGAAGAAATTTATATGGAACAACCTAAAGGATTTGATTTTGAAGATAACTCCAAAGTGTGCAAGCTTAAGAGATCCATTTATAATCTTAAGTAAGCTTCAAGAAGCTGGAACAAGCGTTTTGATAAAGCCATAAAAAGTTATGACTATTCAAAATCCTAATTAGGCTTGTGTGTACGAGAAAGTTAGTGGGAGCAAGATTGATTTCTTAGTCTTGTATGTTGATGATATTCTAATCATGGGTAATGGTGTTGGTTTTTTAACTGATATAAAGGTCTGGTTATCATCCACTTTCTCTATGAAAGACTTAAGAGATACAGCCTACATTCTTGATATTAAGTTGTATAGAGAGAGAGAGCTAAGAGAATGTTAGGGCTGTCCCAAGCCCTCTATTTGGAAAAGATCCTAAAGAGGTTTGGGATGGAAAATTCCAAAATATGATTAATACCTGTAAGGCATGAAGTGCATCTTTCTAAGGAGATGAGTCCTAAAACTCCTGAAGAAAGAGCACAAATGGCTGGCATACCGTATGCTTCAGCCATATGCAGTCTAATGTATGCTATATTGTGTACTAGACCAGATATAGCCTTTATTGTTAGCTTGACTAGCAGGTATCATTCTGATCCAAGTGATGGACACTGAACAACAGTGAAGGCAATCATTAAGTACTTGAGAAGGACTAAAGATTTGTTCTTGGTTTATGGAGGAGACAATCAGAGTATGGTTGGATACATAGATTCTGATTTTCAATCAAATAAGAATCAATTGAAGTCTATGTCAGGGCATGTATTCACCCTGAATGGTGCAGCTATAGTATGGAAAAGTTCCAAACAAACGACCATTGCTGATTCTACAATAGAGGTTGAATACATTGCAGCCTCAGATGCCGCTAAAGAAGCCATATGGTTAAAGAACTTTTGTGGTTCCATTTATTCATAGTCTCATTTCTTTGTATTGTGACAATAATGGGGAAATTGCACAGTTTAAGGAACCAAGGTCTCACAAGAACTTCAAACATGTGCTTCAATGTTACCAATTAATTAGAAAAATAGTTGAGCGAGGTGATATCTCGATGCAGAAAGTTTCATCAGCTGACAATGCAGCTAATCCATTCACGAAGTCTATTACACAGGCATAATTAGACCACCATCTTCAAAAGATAGGTCTTAGATGCTATAGTGAATGATACTAGTTCAAGTGGGAGTTTGTTATCAGTGGTGTGTATATCCTCATACATTCACTTCTTTTTATATATTAAATAATGTATCATAATAGACACATGTATATTTCATATTCATAATAAATAAAATATTCAAGTTGTCGATTATTTTATGAATGCATTAGTTCTTTTATACTATAAAATATACCGCCCTTTTGATTATCTACAGAGAATTTATTATTTAGTTATTGATAATAATAAGATAAATATCTCTACTAAAAAATAATCTTAAAAATATTTATAACCAGAAAAGACAATGAATTGGGTATTTATTGTGCCTCTAGATTATCACATGGTTGATTTTGAGGAGAAATCTCATTCTCTATAATATAATGATATCTAGATAAACCAGTGAGCTCTTAAAGAGTTAGGAGTACTGAACAATGACGCTTGATAATAACTGTACAGGTAGTGCTCGACATCAACAATTATTATCTTGGTCATAATATATGAGTCGTTTATGACTCGAAATCCTTTAACTTGAGGTGTCAAAATTGTCCTTTAATGAGTGGTTGTAGAGGTATTCTTGTCTTGTACTGGGCTATCCACGCTTGGTAATCCGGCTCATAGTCACCACAGTTAGTTATGTAGTAAGACATGAGATTACCAATCGTAGGACTTGTTATCTTGTAGCACTAAGGCAAGATTCTTAGGGAGTTGATATTTTGATTATGATAAAATAAATTTTTGGTCAGAAGAAATATGATCTATTCAATATAAGATCGATATTATTAGTTAGACTAATAATGGTAAATTTTATTTTAATCAGAATGCAAATTATCACGACCAATAAAGTTTGACACGCTATGACCCTAATCAATATCGGGATCATAACGAGATGACTCAATATTATGATTTAGAGATCAAATTAATATTTGAAATTTTATCGGTAATTAAATGAGCATTCCAAAAGAATACTTAATGTGTCTGGATATAAAAGGAATTCGGAAATAGTATCCAATATAATATTAATGAGTTAATATTATATTTTCATTTCGATAAAATAATTGACCTTATAAGTCACATCCAAATTAAATAATTTGGCTAGTCAATATTTATGATGTGGAGATTTATTTAATTGAGAATTAAATTAAAAATGATCACTTATATTATTTGATATTTCTCCTATATAATTTTAATTAAAGTATTAATTAAAATTATCATAATTTAATTAAGTTGTTAATTAAATTAACCACTATGATATATTAAAGTAATTACTATAATTAATGTGGTATTATTTCTTCTAGCATATTTCTTCCATTGCCTTGCCCGCTTGCATTATAACATTAATGTGTGATTAATGTTAATATGTCACTCTTGCCAATAAAAAATTATACACATTGCCTTATAATATTTAACCACCTTACTTTGCCACCTTGCATTAAACCTTTAATGCCATATTGACACTTGCCTATTCATTTATGTGAATAAAACAAAGAAAAGCTAGAGATAAGGGAGAGTAATGAAAAAGAAAGAGGTAGAGGCATGTGAAGCAAGGTTGAGAAAAATAAGAAGGCAAGAAAGGAGAAATAAGAAAGTAGAGAGAAAAAAAAAACAAAAGTTTCTTCTTGTTCTTAAAAAATTAGGTAGAATTTATATTTCTTCTAGTTTTTAAAAGTAAGAGAAGAATCTTGGTGATCATACATATTGAACTAGCAAATAAGTCTCATCAAAGACAACTCAAACTTTTGGTCTTTTTGCTTAATTTTTAATTTTAGTGAACTGAACTCAGTTCTAAAAGGTTTGTTCTAATTTTTTTTATTTTTTTATTTTGTTCAAAAAATCATGGGATGATATTAACGAATGAATATTATCAATAAAAGTGACAAAATATAATTTGTAAAAGTTATGAATAAATACTCAAGTTTAACATACAAAATGTGTTTGTATGTCATGCAAAATATGTTTGCATGTTTCGGTGAAAAAAAATTGTTTTTTTTTAAATCTCTATTTTTGATCGAGACTTATACCTCTTCTCAATCCAAAAATCGTTTCCACTTCCGACAATAGCCTCATATGGCAATCACTGGTGCACTCTTCACCGATTGGCTTGCTTGAGATATCCTCTTCGATACAAAGCTAATGTATAACATAACTTTGGCGAGGAGATTGATGATTTGTGTAATGCCAAGGAATATGTCATAAAGGTTGGCTTTTCTCCTTTCCTTTTTGAACTGTCAAAGCAAACCATGTTTTTGTACATAATATTTATTAAAATTTGATAGTGTTCTTTAGAGGTCTCATGATATTTTTTATTTTTTTCCTAAATGTATATCTAAAGTATTTTCAAGATATATCCGAGATATTCTCAAAAAATACCTAAAATATAACTAAGAAATTCTCAAGATACTTTCAATGTATACTCAATATATTTTCAAGATATACCGGACCAAAATATACCAAAAGTATTTCTAAAGATACTAAATCAAGGTATACTATATTTACACTATTTAGTATAATTTAGAGTGACTTTTTGAATTTAGATACTCTTATAATATTTTTTTAGGTACTTTAAGTAAGTTTGAAAAAAACTTTAAGAGGAGGTCATGTTCTAATGTTTTAGGAGCTTTTTTGCAATTTTTTTAAAATTTCCAATTTTTATTTGTTTAGATTAAGCTTTTTAGGATTTTTTCACTGAAAGTAAATTAAAAAATAAATATTTAATATTTAATTTAAATAAAATAAAATTTTATGGACTTAATATAAACAAAAATTAAAGTTCTTTACCAAAAAAAAAAATTAAAAGTTGAAAGATTTGATTTTATTGAGTCAAGAAATTAAGACATATATATATATATAATGCTGTCAAGCCGACCACAGTTAAAATTCAGTAATCTACCTGTGAAAAAGGTTTTTCTCTTATATATTCTTTAACTTCGACATGAATGATCAAATCAAGGAAAATAATTTTGTCAAGCAATTGTAGCAGCAAAATAAGTGTTGGAATATTTATTTAAATTTTTTTAATTAAAAAAAACAAGCATATATTATGTGAAATAATTATAATTATATTCGTAGTTACACAAATGATTTATCAATTGCTTCGAGTTCAATGGATTAGTATCATATCACTTTTGGATTTAAATTTGACAACATAAACAAAATTGTCTGACCTTTAAGTTCAGTTCAAGTTTGACTTAAAAGGTAAACAGGAGCATACAAATGAGGCTCACTTTTTCTCCCTTCTTCCTCTTTCATATCTTATATATTATATATACTTATTTCGTTTGTATCTATTGATTAATATTCATAATAACATGCTGACTGATTGTCATAGTGCTTACGACAATCATCGGCGGACACAGTGAAGGACGAGTGGCCGCTAAAGCCTCCACTCAAATTTTCAAAATTTTTTTATATATAATATACTTAATATGTGAACCATCAATACACCTAAATTACTCCCTATTATATTATAAAATAAATTTAACTTTCTGTTTTAATTTATTTTAAAAATTATATGTATTCCGACAATAGTATGTTAAATTTCTAAAATATATCAAATACAAGATGACAGCAGAATTGTAAATTTTACTAAACCCTAAACCCATGAATGCCCTATGATTATCATAATTGATCATGCATACATACATAACTTGGATAATTACCTCTTGTTTGTTTAATTCTTTGATTCTTGAATCACCTTTCAGATTGTAACAAACCACAATAATCTTAACTTGTATGTCTCTAACAAGATCCTCGCCCAGAGTAGTGAAGAAAACCTCCAAGGTGCAAGAGTAGTTCAATCAACCTTAATGCTAGCTTAGGTTGATTGAACTTTAGAAAGAGAAGAGTAAATTAATTCTCAATTAAAAATGGCTGCAGTAATTTTAGCATTAAGAGGGTTTATGAATGTTTTCCTTTGCTTAAGGGTTTTAGAGTCCAAATCTAAAAAAGAAAAAAAAATACAAAACCCCTAAATTGTCTAAACAAGCTCGTGTTGCCTGTGCTCCAGCACACGGTTTGGTGTGTAGCGCCGCACGCCACTAGGCCAGCCACTGTCACATGCGCACGCTACTTGGCACATTGCCAGCCCCGCATTTGCAAGCCAAAGGGCTCAAGCTTGTGTTCCCAACGTCTTTCCTTCAACTAAACTTTTTTGCGTTTGCGACATTGTCTGTCCAAATATTCTCTCTCATCTTCTTGAATCATATCCAATGCCCCTTTCACTTCTTTATCACATAGTTGTATGCATCCCGACTATATTGCTCACTCAAATCAACACTTGATCTCAATGCAGACTATGAACAGCATCTAGCAATACATCCTCCAATTGACAGGAAGGTCAGTGGTCTGACTTTGAACCCTTCCATTCATAAATATTGTGCAGATTATCCTTTTTACCTCATCTATAACTATAACACCCTTATATATAGCTAGGATTTATTCCCAACTCATATATGAAATACATATATTTTAAAACTTTTCAAAAATCAAAATGTGCATCATGGTCATGATGTCTTACTTAAAACAAATCATTAAACATGTTCAAGATTTCATCCAAAATATGTACACATTCAAAATATAAGAGTTTATAAAATAAGGTTACAAGAGTGCTTAGCCCTTTAAAAAGCTATAAAATACAAAAGCTCAATGTTCAAATACAATTTGACATGTACAAAATATGAGAAGACTTCACAAAAGGGTCATTATGTGACTTATACCTTGGTAATTTCCTACGTGGGCTCTAGAATCTGGGCTCTTGTCTCTTGTAGCTCTTCACCTACGTTAGAGAAAACAAGAACTCCCACACTAAGCAATTGCTTAGTGGTATACAATGATACAAATAATTTACAATGCAGGGCATATACAATTATTAAATGCAACAGATTATATTTCTCGATATTCATACCATTGGTATTCTCAATATTACAATCAAAGATTCCATACATATATATCACATTATACTAACATTCATCCGGTTATACATAGACCTTTTTGGGTATTAAGCATTTTCCCGATTATAATTACTTATTATATGTATATGACATGGAAAATAGCAAAAACTATATTGTTGAGTCATCATAACCCATCCAAATAAAATAAGACCATTATTGTTTATCGCAACATTATAATCAAGCTCAAAGGAGATAGGTATGGACTGTCGTAGTCTTTGCATATATATGCTAGTCGCCGGCTAGGGAATAGGCTTGGTGCAAGCTCAATTCCAAAGATTGTGTTCTTAGAAATTCACAGTACTGTTTAACCCTAGGAGGCGCATTAACAATAGGAGTGGCAACGAGGCGGGTTCGGAGTAGATTTCTCCTTCTCCAACCCCAAAATCCCTACCCCATTCCCATCCTCGCCTTGATCCCTGACGGAGAAATTTTTTTTGTCCCCATCCCCGCATCCAACGGGGATGGGATATGCGGGGATGGGAATCCTCAAACCCGATCTAATCCTCAATTTTTATTATATTTTTTTATTTTTCAATATTTAAAATTATTTATTATTTTAATTAATTAATTAATTATATAATTTTTAAATAAAAAAATATTTTTTCTTTAAATAAATGTTATATTCTTATTTTACTATTTCTAAATTTATTAATTATATTAAAATATAACATATGATAAAAAGTTTCATTACCTAATACAAAATCAAATCAACAATTTTTCTAGTAACTTAGACTATCAACCAAATGAAGAAAAAATGAAGAGCAGAAAGAAAAAAGTTATCGAAAAAAGACAATAGCTTAGATTATCGTAGAAAAGAAAAGCAACAATCTTCCATAACAATAGCAAAAGCTTCAACTGAGCAAATGAAGAACCTCAACAACTTTAAGTCTTAGATTTCAAGAAGAGAGATAGATTAAATGCAAAAATTAGAAACCCAACAGCAAAAATGAAAAAAAAAAAAATTAAAAGCAAAAGCAACTAGAGTTTGAATCTCTTACCTTGCTATTCGACAGCCAAACCAAAGTTTACTTGGTAGTTTGCAAATTGCTTTCTTTCAAACCAACATGTTGGAATTCTTTAGAAATAGAGAGATGCAACTGTGGGGTACTGAGGTTAGCAACTTAGTATTTAGGCCAAATCGCTTCCTTACTCTATGCTCTATCTATCTGTGGACTGGAAGGGGAGGGAACGGCTAAGGGAGGAAAGGCTAAAACGAGGAGGTGGGTGGGGGCAGCTCTATTGAAAAGTTTTTTTTATACCTAGGATTTTTTATTTTTTAATTCTTATTTCATATATTTTAAAATAATTCTTTGTTTTTTCAATCACTTACATGATTTTGATATAAAATAAATTATTTTTCTACTTCCATGCAATGTTATAATTTTTCTTAAATTATTGTATTTTTACAAATAATCATTGATTAACTAGAGTTTATATATATATATATATATATATATATATTAAAGCCTTTATAATTTATTTGCTTATACTTACAAAAGCATATTATTACATTTCATATATTTATTATGACTAATATATATTTTGAACATTCTCTATTACTCTATAATTCTTTAAATCATTGAACTTTTTAAAAAATAGAATTTAGTATTGTAAATGTTAAATTCTTTAAAAAATATTTAAAATCTTTTGAATAGATTATTTAATTTGTAGAAATTGTTACCACAAATGTACAATTCTTTTAAAATGAATAATTTTTAGCTATTTTAACTATGATTTAAATATAAATTAATTTTATTAAATGTTCGAAAAAATTTTAACTATGATAAAAATACATCTCAATTTTTTAAGCATATAATTAAATTATTAGAAACTTTGGATTAATGAAAAGCTTCTATATATAGATGATATTATAATATTATTGTAATAGTATTATTATATATAACTAATAGAAGCTTTTACACATATGATGATCGTATTGTAAAAATAATAGTTATATAAGAGTATCATTGAAGATACTTATTAGAAAATATTTATATAGCTATATAAAAGTATGATTGAAGATTTTATTAGAGAATGTAAAAGTATCATATATATATATATATATCAAAAATAAATAAGCATATAAACAAATATGTTACAAATAAATTTTGAAATACTGAATTATTATAATTTATATAATTGAAGTACCGTCAAATAAATTCACCCGTTATACTGATGATCTATAGTGAATTTAAGATACAAATTTATATATACAAAAAAGAATGGTGGGAATTTAATGGTAGATAAGATTGAAAAAAATAGCACATGTTGGTTAGGGGGGTAGAAAGCAAAAAATGGTGCTATGCTTATTGGATGTGTGCAATCATAATGCATCTATTTATTCCGTAATGCCTTATGCTTCACCCTTAAATAAACTTTTAAAAACCTAAAATTATAGAAAATTATAAAATATATAAACTCTTTTGGAGATAGTAGAACTCCTATCAAACCACATTTTGGTTTTCATGAAAAAAAGTTAGTAATTTATATGTACAAAAAGGTATATTTATTTTTTATTTTGACTGTCCAAAATTATAGATTATTTATTTTTTTTAAAGTGTAGTTATTTTGTTCAATTACAAATATACACTTATTTATATAAATTCTTATTAAATATATATATATATATATTTGTTTTTCAATCTTGCATTAAATAACTCTTGAAATTAATTGACTTCTATATGAGTATTAATTTGAGTTTTGCATTAAAAATATCAAATAACTATTTTTAAAATAATAATAAATGGAATGTATTTTTTGAAAACATCAAGCAAAATTTATTAATTTAACTAAATAATTAATTTTCTTAGGTGAAAATATAATTAGGCATATATTTTCTAGATTGAGTAAAAAGTTAGAAGTGATGGGACTGGGAGAAATTTTTATATAAATTTAATAGAGATTGTTTCAATATTTTTTTCATCCAAATTTATATAAAATTTTTGTACTTTTAATACAAGTTAAATAAAATAAGTAAGTAGATGGATATAGTATAAATATTTTTTTGCAAATTAGGAAAAAATAGGGATAAAAAAGTGTTATGATAAATAGTATTTCTCAATTTAATAAATTACGTCTTTTATAAATTAATTAAATTATATATTTTATATTCATATCAATCAATAAAAATAAAATTATTAAACATATATAGTTAAATTACATAGACGATAACTTAATTATGTAATTATAATAATTTAGTATCTCAAATATTATTTTTAATACAAAAGTATCTCAATTTTTATTTTGTACCTAAATGGTACTTCAGTTTTTAGCTATTATGGTCCATTTGACATTGTATTTGGAAAAAAGTGCTTTCCGAAAAAAAAATTGTATTTTTAACATTTTAAAAACTGTTTTTGAATAAAAACAGATAAATATATAATTTTTTCAGAAGTAGTTTTGAAAAAAACAATTTGTAAAAATTAGTTAATTAAATAAAAAAATTCAAAATCTACTTTTTGGACAATCAACATTAATTTTTGGACAATCAACAGTAATCTCAAATATCTCCTTAATCTGTCTAATAGAAGTATAATATGGAATATCCATATTCGATAAATTTTAATAAAAAAAATTAACTGTAATATACAATCAAGAAAATTGAAAATTATCTAATGTGAATATTTCATGTCATACTTCTATTATAAAAACTAACAGTTAAAGATAGAAATATTATTTAGTTACAAAATAAAATAAATATATTTTTACATTACAAATAATATTTAAGGTATTAAATTATTACGATTTATCTATTTTGAGAATTTTTCAATTTCTGATATAAACTATAACGGGCTCATCTTTATTAAAAATAGACTTTCAACAAATTTAATTATTTTTCAATTCCATTCTGTGCCATAATAACCATACCAATCATATTATAATTATAATTATAATTATAATTAAATATTTTTTTGGAAACACACTATTTATAGATTATTTTTTCTTAAAAATATACATTTTTATTAATATGTAAACTTAAAATCAATATTTTTATCCCAAATAGTTTTTTATATCGTAGATTTAGATTAAGATCTTTATATTTTGGTATTATGAGTAGAGTAAAAATGAAAGTTTGTATACTTAAAAAATTAATTCAGTATATATTAATTAAATTTCAAAAAATGAAGACTTTTTCAAAAAAATGCTGAAAAAAAATTGGAAAGTTGGTAGGATGAGTTCGTTCAAGAGCATCACCCTCGTCTGTTTTTCTCAATTTCAATTGCTAATGTGGCAATTGTAAATTGGATTGCATAAGTAAATACAAAATTTGTAAAATTGCAAGCTTTCAAGATTCTCATTTGTATTATTTTATTATAAAATTAAATAATATATATTTTAGTAACTGATATATAAATATTAATTATATAAATAATTTAGGCAATAATATAAAATAATATTAATTTAAATAATTTAAAATTAATTATTAAAATTTTATATAAATATAAATATTAAGATTATTAATAATATAATTAATACATAATTAATATTATTTAATTTTAAAATAATTATTTATTTTAATTAAAATAATTATAATTATTAATAAATATAATATAAAATTAATATCAATTATAAAAATAAAATATATTTGAGATTGTAGGTAAAATTTTACTTTTTATTACAGTAGAATCTACTATTTACAATTCGCATTAAATTGCATGACTGTGATACGCTAACTAATTGCAATTTACGAAAACAAAACGACAACCCGCTACCTACTTAGCAGGTGACAGTAAAATAAGGCAGGCGGTTGTACGGTCAAGGACGTGAGCTTTTTTTATTTTATAAATATTATCTTTCACAGCATTTTTTTTTATCAATTTTATTTCAATTAGAATAAAATATTTATATTTTTAATATAAATATTTATATTTTATTTATCTATTTATTTTATTTAATTTATTTTAAATATATAAATATTTTATATTCATTATAACAAAAATTGTTAGAATAAATATATTTTTTTTAATGCAGGTATAGAAGCCACCGCCACGTGTCGTTTGAACCGAAAAGTCCTCGAGTCTGAGTTTTTAGGTATAGCCCACTCCCACCTCGAAACTCCCACTACGAGTGGTCAGGGATAAGTACTTCTGCTAATCAAAGTCCTCAATTTTAGCTTCACGCTATTCCACGTGCTAAATCTGCGCGTGCATGCACGATTGTTTGCTTATCGTCCATAATACGACTGAAATCACTTTCAAAACTCAAATGGGTTTCAGTTTAACTTAGATGGTGGCATTGCGTAGACATCACAATCCTGTGTTTTTCTTCCTTTTCTTTTGAGCATTTCTGTAATTTCGTCATTTTCAAAACTAAAAAAGTCATGATTTATGTTTTCTATCGAAAAATAAAAGTCACAATTTGAGTTTTCTTTAGAGCTACGTCTGATGGATTGATTTTAAATAATATATAAATTTATATTAAATTTTTCGTCTGTATATTTAAAAAATATTAAAATTTGTAAATTTTAGAAAATTTTTTTATCTATCTAAATTTTTTATAGTTTAGAAATTTAATTTTTCAACTAAAAAATTTAAAAGTCATAATTTTTTCATTTCAAAATTGTCCCTCACAAATTAATAATATTTCAAAACTATTATTCATCATAAAAAGATAAAAAATTATTTTTTTAATTTCAACTAATTATTTATTATTATTATTATGCAATAAGTTATTAATAAAAAATATTTTTTAACAATGTAATAACTAATTTTAAAAATATTTTTTGAATATATAATGAAATTGATTATATATACTTAATTAATAATAAATTATCAATATTTAATAAAGAGTAAAATTAGAAACTAATTATTAAATTCATGAATTGTGGTCATTAAAATAAATATAAGTATAAGGATAATTTATAAATTTTATAATCAAACCAAATGATGAAAATTTTAAAATCAATAGATTTCATAATCAATGGATTTAAAATCTATAAATTTTAAAATCTTTCAATCAAAACAGTGTTTAAGTGATAATGATTAAAAAAACTGAATTTTTAAAATTATAATTAATAGGCTTAAATTATATTCAACCTTTTGAAAATATTTATTTTAGTTATTTAACTCTCTACGGTAATTTTTGGTCCATTTAGCTTTTTAAACTCTTTTTTTGGTCATTCTTAACCCGTCTTGAAATGGTAAAATGTGTATAGAGCCTCATAATGCTGACATGCAAGCAAAAATATTTAACTTGATCAATGGTGCCATGTCAGTTACCATATTAGTAACAAAGGGCAATATGTTTGGTTTTATGAATTAGACATGTGGTAAAATAGATAAAAAATAGAATTTAGATAGCTAAGTGAACCATTGTAAGAAGGTTAAATGGGAAAAACGAACATCTTCTGAATATAACTTAAGTCAAATTAAATTGTATTTTCTACCTTTTCATTTAAATATATAAATTTTTATCAATTCGTGAATTTCGAGTAAAACTTTTCTAATATGATATAAAATTTCAGCTATATTAAAATGACTATGTTTACTACAAAGATGAGCTATCTTAAAAATTTTAAAATGCCATCGTTTTATTTTTTCTAAAATTTTAAAATATAAATCTCTCTTTAAATTTGAAAAATATTACATATAACTGTCATGTTTAAAAGTTATCTAGTTAGTAGAGCAAGAAGAAACAAAAAGTTTATTGTAAATATAGTTTCGCCGGAAAGATTTAGTTTTTAAAATTTAAAAAAAAAAACGATAATGTTTTAAAATTTTCAAAATAATTCAACTTTCTATTCAACACAATTTTTTTAATTTCATTAAAATTTTACGTCATATCAATAGAATTTTATCAAAATTTATAAATTGATAAAATTTTAAAAATTTATATATTTAAATAAAAAAATAAAAAATATAATTTAATTTTGATACAAATTTAAAAATTTAATTTATTTTTTACAATTATCATTTTAGGCTTTCTTATTTTCCTTCCCATATATTCAAAATAATGGTACTGTTGGTAACTTTATGATGTCATACTTGTATAATAATAATAATAATAATAATAGTAAGTTACTATAACTTCTCTAAAGTTACTAGTTCATTTCTCTATTTTTAGAAATATATTATAAAATTTTTTATTTTTGATTTTATACATTAGATAATTTTTCGATTGATTTTTTTATTATATATAAATAAAATATCAAATTAATCCATATTTTTTATCTTAAAAAATCAAAAAAAAATTTAATGTCGTCAATTTTATATCAAAATATCAGATTTGTTATTTTATTTTAATTTTGTATTTTTTAAAATAATAAAATATCAAATTTATCAAAAAAATAAATAAGAATATTTTTAGTACTTTTTAGTTGATTAATATAATTTTAGTTGACCAGCGAAATATTCTATTAAAAATAATAAAAAATCGTTTAAAATATTAAAATCAATTCTGAATAAGTCTCAAAGTTATATCAATAATTTACCCCAATAATAATAATAATATACTACGACTGAACATCGCTCTCAAAACTCGAATGGGTTTCAGTTTAACTTATTATTTCCACGTGGCAAAATCACGGTGGCATTGCGTAGAGATCACAATCCACAGAAATTGGAAAATGATAATTCTGTGTTTTTCTTCCTTTTCTTTTGAGCATTTCTGTAATTTCGTCATTTTCAAAACTAAAAAAGTCATGATTTATGTTTTCTATCGAAAAATAAAAGTCACAATTTGAGTTTTCTTTAGAGCTACGTTTGATGGATTGATTTTAAATAATAATTTTAAATAATATATAAATTTATATTAAATTTATCGCTTATATATTTAAAAAATATTAAAATTCATAAATTTTGGAAGAGTTTTTTATCTATCCAAATTTTTTTATTGTTCAGGGATTTAATTTTCCACTTTTGGGTAAAAAAGTTTGAAATTCATAATTTTTTTATTTCAAAATTATCATTAATCATAAAAAGATAAAAAATTAATGATAAAAAATTATTATTATTATTATAAATAAAAAATATTTTTTAACAATGTAATAACTAATTTTTTAAAATTTTTTTAATATATAATGGAATTGATTATATATGTTTAATTAGTAATAAATTATAAATATTTAATAAATAATAAAATTAGAAATTAATTGTTAAATTCATAAATTGTGGGCATTGAACCAAACATAAGCATAAGGATAATTTATGTATTTTATAGTCAAACCAAATGATGAAATTTTTAAAATCGATGGATTTCACAATTTATAAATTTAAAATTTATAAATTTTATAATTCATATTTTTTAAAATCTCTCAATCAAAATAATGCTTAAGTGATAATGGTTAAAAAAAAAAGCTGAATTTTTAAAATTATATCAAAATTAATAGGCTTAAATTATATTCAGCCTTTTGAAAATATTTATTTTCGTCATTTAACTCATTGCAGTAATTTTTGGTCTACTTAGCTTTTTGAACTACTTTTTTTTTTCTTTCTTAACCCGTGTTGAAATGGTAAAACGTGTATAGAGCCTTATAATGCTGACATGCAAGTAAAAATATTTGACTTGGTAAATAGTGTCATGTCAGCTACCATATTAGCAACATAGGGTAATATATTTGGTTTTACTAATTAGACAAATAGTGGATCCAAAATATAGTTTAAATGGCTAAGTGGACCATTGTAAGAAGGTTAAATGAGAAAAAAGACATTTTCTGAGTATGACTTGAGTCAAATTAAATTATATTTTCTATTTTCTCATTTAAATACATAAATTTTTAAATTTTTATCAATTTGTAAATTCTGAATAAAACTCTTCTAATATAATATAAAATTTCAGCTATATTAAAACGACTATGTTTACTAGAAAATTGAGTCATCTTAAAAACGTCATCGTTTTATTTTTTCTAAAATTTTAAAACATAAATCACTATTTAAATTTGAAAAATAATACATATACATGTCATGTTTAAGAGTTATCTAGTCAGTAGAGCAAGAAAAAACAAAAATTTTATTGTAAATACAGTTTCACCGAAAAGATTTAGATTTTAAAATTTTAAGTAAAAAACAACCATATTTTAAAATTTTTAAGATAACTCAACTTCCTAATCAACTTTTTAGTTAGCACAATTTTTTTAATTTTATTGAAATTTTACATCATATCAACATAATTTTGTCAAAATTAATAAATTGATAAAATTTTAAAAGTTTGTATATTTAAATAAAAAAATAAAAAATATAATTTAATTTTAATACAATCTTAAAATTCAATTTATTTTTTGACAATTATCATTTTGGACTTTCCTATTTTCCTTTCTATATATTCAAAATAATGATATTGTTGGCTGCAATTATTTTTGGTAACTTTATGATGTCATAGTTCTATAATAATAATAATAATAATAATAATAAAGATAAATTACTGTAACTTCCTAAAGTTACTAGAAATATATTATGTAATTTCTCATATTTGCTTCTATACGCTAGATAGTTTTTCGATTGATTTTTTTTCATTATATATAAATAAAATGTTAAATTAATATTTTTTTTTGTCTTAAAAAATCACAAAAAATTTAATGTCGTCAACTTTATACCAAAATATTGAATTTGTCATTTTATTTTAATTTTATATTTTTTAAAATAACAAAATATCAAATTTATCAAAAAAATAAATAGGATGTTTTTGATACTTTTTAGTTGATTAACATAATTTTTTAGTTGACTAACGAAATATTCTATTCAAAAACCAAATCTGAAAGATTTTATAATATATTTCTAAAAATGAAAGGATTAACTAGTATATTCAACTAATAATAATAATAATAATAATAATAATAATAATAATAATAATAATAATATATTTCCTTCCTTTAAGAAAACAATAACACATTTCCTGAAATTAAATCCTCTATAAAAAAATTTGAAGTTGCAAAAATGTCTTGAATTAGCCTTGGGACAGCAATTTCAATTTTATTCTTAATATTTTTAGTCTATTATCCCTAATATTAAAAAAGAAGCTCAAAATTATTATTATTGTTTTTAATCTCAGTAAATTTAGCAGTTCAATTTCTATTTTCAACCATTAATGTGGCAAAATCTAATGTCCGGTTAAATATGCAAATACCTCTAAACTAAGGTTTCAAGTAGAGCGTTAAATATCCATCAAGTGTGAATAAGATGATGTAAATTCTCTTCAA
The DNA here is from genome assembly GCA_949630135.1 of Balakata baccata. Classification (NCBI taxonomy): domain Eukaryota; kingdom Viridiplantae; phylum Streptophyta; class Magnoliopsida; order Malpighiales; family Euphorbiaceae; genus Balakata; species Balakata baccata. The sequence continues at coordinate 40,494 of CATIWF010120890.1, forward strand.
TTTAACTAGGAAAATTACGTTTGAATTCTGAATAAGTAATTATTTTAAAATTCATGAAAAAATATTTTACCGCTTTTGAAGTTCTACTCGATATAAGTAGAATTAGTTTCAGTATGTGATTCTAGTTGACTGTTTAAAAATATATACATGTAATTTAACTAAAAAAAAAAAAAGAAGGTAGAGCTTTCAATTATTACTCTAACTCAAAAATTCGATTTAAATCTGCCAAAAAAATATTGACCTAAACTCGAACTCTACTAGAGAAAATTAATATGAAAGTTGACCGACTCAATAATAACCTTAAAAAGAACATCCAAACCAAAAACTCAAATAAACGAAGTACAAATATCACTCAAACCCAACTTCTGACTCAGATTGTTTTTTCAATAAGAATTTTTAAGTGAAAGTAATTATATTGTCAAAAAATAAAAATCATATATAATTTATGACAAACAAATTAAAATATGTCTATTTTAATTTGTAGAATGCTTGGAGTGAATATAATTTATAATGAATTAGATGTAAATATTTTTAAATAGATTTTTCAAACGGTTTAAATAGACTTACAAATATATTACATAAAAAAGTTTATTATAAACCTAAGTATATTGCATTAAATATTCTAATATAATGTCTATATATCATTTACATTTTGGACTGATAAATATAACTATATATCAATAAATATATTAATAATTTACTGATATGAATAAATGTACTAAAATTAATTTAAGTATGCTTTATAAGTCATTTAGTTATATAATTACATAATTGAACCAACCATTCTAATAATTTATTATGAATTCATAGTTAAATACACGTAAATAACCAGTATTGCTATTATTGTATTTATTATTCATTTCTCTATATTATAATTATAAATGTTGGACTTGGATATAATAAATATATATTTTAGTTATTGTTTAATAATTATTTATGAGACTTTAGTTTGATGGTAAGTTTTTCAAGAGGTAGTGAAATGCCTTGGTGTCAATCGTCCCTGAAATGTCACAAGTACCAAGAAAGCGCGAATTGTGATTTTTGAATAGAATGGAAAAAATAAAATTGAGCAATAAGGAGTAAGATAATACAATCAATTTATAGATGTTCAGTCCTTTTAGCCTATTTTTCTCTTCAACCTTAGTTGAGAGTTTTAATCTACTATCAATTTATTTCAAGATGTAGATTAAATCCTTACAAATTTAAACAAACTACCCAAATGTTTTAATGCAAGGCTCGCATTTCTACCTTTACAAGAATTTCAATCCCCTACCCAACTCAACCTGATATATTCAATCTCACTATTGAACTATTAATTGCAAGAAAGAAATCATTCAACAACTCAAAGAATTCAAGAAAATTCAAGCTCTTCAAAAAAACAATGTAGAAGTAACCGAGAGAAAGAGAGGTAGCTTAAAAATTAATGTACAAAAATGATTTGAAGTAATATGCACTTAATTAATTGTTTTCTTATCTCATACAGTCATAAATGTGAAGTATTTATACTCCTTTGGAGTATTATAGCAACTAGGGGTGCATTTAATGTGTTTATGGCTATTGAACTACCTATGTATGTGCTTAGATTCACGATTATGAAACTTTTTGACATGGTCATGAAACATTTTAGAACTTGAAAATGAGTTTTCCGCTTGATCTTCACGGTCATTAAGGGTTTTTTCACGATCATGAATATTGATACTCACGGTCATGAACATTTGCTTGGTGATGAAGGCAAGTTGTAAAAGCTACTGGAGCATTTGGCCTAAAGTAATCTTTCACGGTATTGACTAAATATTCATGGTCATGAAGCCTGACGGTGAAGTCTTTCCTTTTAAGTCATTTTTTATCCGATATTAATTTCTAAAACTCTTTAAAGATTATAATTGACCTATTTAAAACTTAAACACTTGAAATGATTAAATCTTATTGCATAATTATTTGTGATCATCAAAATGCCGAAAATACCCCTCAAGATTCAACAAGCTCCCCCTTTTTTTATGGTAACAAATAATTAAACAATGTGGCTAAGGAGAGAAAATTCTCCCCCCTAACAAATGCATATAAATAATAACATTTGAAGTAAATAAGTAAGCCATTATCTTTAAGCATATAAAATCAAATCATAGAGCATTCAAGCCAAATAGAATAAGTGCCATATCATTATCTCCGATTTTTCATATCATATAAATATTAGCAAAATAGGCATTGACAAAAAATATACACATGTACAAAGGATTAGCATGTTATATTGACATGATTAACATGATTAGCATATTAGTAACATATCCAAATTATCTCTCATTGACACCAACAAAAAGAACCAAAGTCAAGAGGAAGAAATGAGCACATACAAATAAAATATAATTGTGTCCCATAATTAGTTAAGTACAATTATCAAGTTTTGTGTCCAAAAGCAACAAAAAAAAAAGTTAACTGTTAAAAAGAACTAGGAAGAAGAAGGATGGCGATCATGAAGAGCCATAATCTCCGACCCAAGAGAGGCAAGACGAGTCTCAATGCGCTCCTCAAAGGCACTAGAGCGAGCAAAAAATTGTTGTGTAAACATGTCAAAGCACTGATCAAAATGAGAAATAAGCTGTTGAACCATGTTAGGTGTGGAGGTCTCTCCAGTAGCAGTTGCATCATCACGAGTCACTTCATCAGCAGTCTCATCCCCATCTCCATGAAGGGTTTTGATCATGTATCACATACATATAACGCAGCGGAAAATAAAAATTTTCAAAACCCGAATCAAAAGATTATACATGTACCAATTAAAACTAATTCAACCAAAGAAAATTCAGAATTTATACTTTTATAATTTCTTGATTTTTTTTCAACTTATCACCTTGTTGGGTTGTAACAAACCACAACAATCCAATCTTGGATTATCTCTAACAATATCCACGTGAAGATGAGAGAATGAAACCACTAGGGAGATGGCTTGAACATACCTCAAAGTGCTAGCAATAGTGTATGTTCATATGAGAAGAAAATTAAACTCTTTAATTTTTTTGTTGTCTCCAAAAAATTTTTTTTTTCTCCCAAAAATTTTTTCTTGTC
>CATIWF010120905.1:0-13437 GCA_949630135.1 Balakata baccata
ATTATAAAGGTATAAATTCTGAATTTTCTTTGGTTAAATTAGTTTTAATTGGCACATGAAAATCCTTTGATTCGGGTTTTGAAAATTTTTATTTTCCGCTGCGTTATATGTATGTGATACATGATCAAAACCCTTCAGGCACTACCATAATTGGTTCACAAATATTTTGAATTGATAATTTTATTTGCCTCATCTGCTAATTAAATCTGTTTTCTGATATAATGTCACTGTTTTTCCAGCTTGATTCTCTTGAAAAGCTGAATAAATTGCTTGATGCATGTAAACGGCTTAGGGTTGAAACCAAAGCAATGGTTATTGATGGATTGGGTTCATACCTCTATTTTCTTGGTACAATGAAGTAATTAATCTGCAATTTTTTTTTAATAATTTTTTATTATCATATCAAGATCTTTGAAAACTGATCAGCTTATGAGTGATTTTTCCTCGTTTTACTGAATCTATGCCCTTGTTTCATAGAGTTTTGATAGAGAGGAGGACATCACTAGCATCCGAATTCCTTCCTTGGAAATGGTGATTCTTTTTCTTTTCTTCTTGTAAGCGTTTCAGAAACTTAATTTACAATGATAATGTGTTTGTAGAATTCATGTATGGGTCATATTGACTTGAATTTGCTTTTACTCAGTGCTGCAAATAGGACCTGCAAATAGATGATTTGACAATAATTTTAGTTCTCTTAGATTTGGCAGAATTGCTATTTGAATGTTGCGTTAAAAAGGAAATTGCTCTTTTTTTCTCTTGGTATTTTCCTTGAAAAATATGTTAGAACTTGAATGCTAAAGAATAATGTCCACGATTTCCAATTTGGACCAGGTAGATTCTGCCTAAAACTTGGACCGGTGATGAATAATTTATTGATAAAACTGCTTCTTTGGCCCATATTATCATCTGTTTGACTAGTGATTTAGCTCCATAAAGGTATGTGCATATTTGATGTGGCCCAAAAATTTTATGTGTAGGCATGCAAGTGGCCCAGGGGACTTTCAAGCAGAGATACCTCCCTTGCTCTCTATTTTGATGCTATGAATGAAGAAAATGGGGATAAAATCAAGTTCATCCAGAGAACTTGTAGCCAAATAATTACATTTTCTCACTTTGTCCCTAGGTCAGTGACTCTGAAACTGATTGGGTAGATATCTTACTGATTAAAATTACTTATTTTTAGTCAACCTGCTAATTTTTGAGATTGATGATTACCTTAATCTCAGTTTTATATAAGTTCACTTGTTTTTTTTTTAATGATTATCAAATTGTTAACTTGTTTTTCTGTATTCCACGTTTTATTTTTATTTTTATGGTACTTGGAACAAACTTTTGTTTTTATTTTTTACATGCAAAGATATTCCCCAATTTTCCATTTCCTATTCCTCTGTTTTAGTGATGACCTAAAACAAAAAGAAACTTTATTAGGTAAAGCTCCCATGCTTTCTCTTGGCTTGCAATTTTTTGTTCTAACATTAGATATGTGTTTTAAGCAATGTTGTAAAAAAGGGCTCGGTCCGGCCAGTTCAACCTGAAAAACCGAGAACAAGGTCTTAAGCCGGGCAATTTTTACCCTCAAAACCAGTGGAAAAATCGACAATTTGGTTGATTCAACCAGAAAAATCAGTAACCAGACTGGATAGACTAGTTTTCTAAGGTTTTTTTTTTTTTTTTTGCAAAAAAAATTAATTATTAAATATGTTCCAATCTAATTAATTCAACCGATTCAACTAAAAAATTAACTACAAAACTATATAGGTAACTACAAACTAGTCAAATTGGTTAAAGTAAATATATTTTTGAAAGCTTAATCCACCATTATTTATAAAATGTTATTTCATTTTCCTTTTTTACTTTTTTTCTATGTGGGATTGTTATCTCTTTTTTGTATTACTTTTTTTTTACAATTTGATATTTTTAACTAATTGTATTTTCAAATTATAAGTTAGCTTTATATTTAATAATTAATTAAATATTTAGTTATACAAATATATAAAATGTGATTTTTTTTAAAAAATTAAAAAAAAATGAGACATGTTATATTAGTCTTGTACATTAGGAATTGCCTCCAATAACTTATATTTTTTTTTATTATGTATGAGATATATTACATTTTATTATAGAGGAGACATATTTTATGAAAATACTATGTAGATTAATTCAACTTTAAACCCGTAACCCGCTGACTTCTCCAGTTTATTGACTGGACCGGTTTTTACAACCTTAGTTTTAAGATACCACATGCATTAACATATTTTGTACTTAACTGCATTATCTTCCATATTATCTTCCTATGCAAGTGATAGCCAATGTGTAGTTGTTGGCTTTAGATGTTAACTAACAGATTGTACTATGACTTGCTCCTGCACCAGGCAGCTGTTCCCAAATCTTTCTAACATAGTATCTGAATTCCAAGATTTTTCTTCCTTTCCTTTTTTTTTTCTTTTTTCTTTTAAACTTATGAATTGAAAAGAATCACAGGTTATCTGGAAAAAAGAGGCAAACTATTCAGTTTTCATTCATTTTTCATCCGATTGCTTTGATTTTTAAAAGAAATTTTGATTCTTTGACTTATGAGGTAAACGGATTGCTTCTGGAATATTGGAACGCAAATTTTTAGTTATGGCTAGGGGGCAGGGGCTATGTGGTGTTGCCTTTCGTATGTAAAGTCTAAGTGGATATGGAAGTTCTTGATTGTTAAAGAAATTAGTGGTGAGAGAGGTGTGCCCTTGTAAGCTTTTCTAAAGTTGCTTTCATGTATATGTCGTAATCTCCTTTGTTGTACTATACCAGAGACTGCAGTTTACATATTTTTGGCATTTTGCAAGTGGCTGACCCTTTTCTATGGGATGGAATGCTATGATATGTTTATGCATGATGTATGTTTTTGTGATACTTGATGCTTTAGAATTCCACTGAATGACTCCTAATAGTGCTAGTATGGAGCTAGGCTGTCACCATACCAAAATTAGTGGTCGCATATGCTTTTTACAGTTCTGACTTGTTTTACATACTTCCCCTAATCTTCTTGATTATCATCTTTAATTATTTCAATACTATATTCAATTTATGAACCCAAGGACTGATTATCCTTCCATTTAATTTCCTATAATTCATTGTCTATGATTGAACCATGGTCCGTCTTCCTACGTCCAAGCAAGAGCTATGTCCTGAGAAGAGGATGTTATTCTATCCACACCTCCCGAAGGTTATTGGTTCTGATTGTCTTCAGATTCGTATAAGGTCAATACATGAAATAAAGAGGAATGCGTCTCCATGCCATGTTATTGGTCATACTCATTTTTATTGGGATGCTAAGCTCGATGGTATCAAGTAAATATCACCTTGATGTAACCCTTCTTAATTTATCACGTTGTGCTCTGCTCTTAAACAAACAATACAAGATGAACCTTTTTCCTGGTTGGAATAACCTTTCGACTTGTTTATGGGCTTGGGTATCCGTCCCAGGGCTTGGGACAACACAAAAAATCTTAAAAGCCGATTGAACCAAGCGCAAGCCTGCTAAGATAACACTTTTCTCTCTCTCTTTTTTTATAATGTTTGGTCGCAATTATTTTCTAGTGTTTGAGAATTTCGTGTCAATAAAAAAAAGTATTATAACGTATACATTTATCAGACGAACATCTTTTTTTTCCCTGTATACTTGGAAATAAGAAAAATTAAACAAAAAACTTAAATTTTTATCTTTTGGACTTTGGGTTGGAAGCGGACAGGTTGTCAAAGTTGATTGTTAGTAGTTAGAATATTTATGGGCATACGCTTTCAACTTATGTGGTTTCTCTGAAGTATTCTGTTTGTATAATTTCTTAAGTCTGGAAAAGGACTTCTGTTTCGAGAAGCGTTCTATCTTGGAATTAACTACTACTACTACTACCTTGGAATTAACTACTACTACTACTATTATTATTATTATGGGGCAAAAGATCTGTTATTACCCCACAAATTCGAGGAAATGGGATTTCTTCTAAACAAAAAAAAGGCCAAGGAAGATGATTATTAGTTAGTGAGTAGACTTCTAGGATGACAGAAAGTGTTAAAATTGATTAGCAGATTCAGGATGTTCTTATAAAACTATGCGGTCCCTTTTAGTGTGCGATGTTGTATAAGATTAGCGAATTGAAGAATGTGTGATAAAACAAATAATTAGAGGCACATGCGGGGCATTTGTTAATGCTAATAGAGAGTTGGTGTCATTAGCAAGGCTGGTAAACGGTTTTAGGAGCTCATAGAGTTTCTTTTGCACATTTTCAAGTCTTCTTGGTGGTGGTAGTTGGGGTAGGACACTCATTAATAATTGTTATGCGCTTTATCTCTTGAAACAATCAAAGAAACCAATCGCCTTATATAACTTTAAACTTTCCATATTGCCTGGTAAGAGGAAAGTAGTAGCTATGAAGTAAGGAGGGGATGCATCTCATACGGTAAACTTGAAAAGAAATGGTTCTGATGCTACCATTGTGATGCAGGTATGTACAGGCACCATTGGCGTATCCTAGAGAAAGGAGGAGAAGGATGAATGGAGATTATTGGAAAAATTGTGATTATGAGCCATTTTGATAGAATAATTCGGGTGGATCCCACAACTCAATTTTGGAAGAAAGACCCAGATATGTGTTTCTTGACATAAAAACTATAAATTAATGTATTCATATGCTCAAAATGGAGAATGTGTGAATAGAAATTGAAACTCAAAGTAAGCTCCTTGCTAAGGAGATATATAGAGAAAATAGTAATAGTGGGAGTTGTCTCATATCACTAAAAATGTAAAGTTGAACTTGTATTTATATAGTAAGATGCATTCTTACATAGGTAAGCAAGTAGCATGGAAGGCTCTCTCTTGCGCGCTCAGGCACAGGAGGGTTGCAAATCCATACATGGGTGCGCAACTTGCGTACACGAATGTCGGACCGAAATTCCATGGTCAAGACCAAACCCAATTTTTACATTTTTTTATTTCTGAAAATTGAAGCGACACTCCTATGTTGATCTACACGACTAGGAGTCTAGTACAACCATGTCGTTGTGTATACACAATGTTGATTTCATACTCCCGTGTCATTTCACACGGTCATGCTTCTCACACTCTCGTGTGGATTTACACGCCCGTGTCATTGTGTTTTAGCGTGTGCATGGCTAATCCACACTCCTATGTGGATTCCACACGCCCTTGTGGATTGTTTTCCAGATTTATCTTTTGGAATTTCATTTTCTGATATTTCAAATATTAAATTCACCATTATTTGAATGTTACAAAGACATTATCGGCAGCCTTTAAAGAGATTAATCACAATTAATCCAATGTCTCCTCTATCTAGTATAAATAGGAGTTTTTGGCTCTTATTGGAAGGGTTTTGTTTTTCTTGAAGTCTCTTTGGGAAAATCTTGTTCTTCCAATTTCTTCTTCTTCTTCTTCTCAAGTGATAGAGAGAGTGACCTATATTCAGTTCGCTGTAAGTAAGTGTTGTATATTCAACATCTATTTGATATTTGTTGTATCCTGGGAGACAAACGCTAGTTATCCTAAACACCGATAGTAGGAGGTGAATTTGTCTGAAGGACATTGTATCGAACACATGCCTCAGATTGGTTATACCTTCCTTTTGTCTTTTTATTACCTTCCTTTTGTCTTTTTATTCGTATATTGAATTAACAATTCTCTCATAGTTTTCTAAAAATCTTAAGACAAATTTATTTTATTAATTCTCTTAAGACAAATTTATTTTATTAATTTTTTATTCGGATTTATTAATTCTTAGAATTAATATTGTTTGTTGTTGTTTCAGTGAAATGGATAATACGGTATCTGCTACCAATGTTCAAGATGGTTCCCAGCCATTAGCTCTTGCTGCTCAGGTTCTCTCTCCGATTGTGCCTGTGATGGTACCTGTGAATCATGGAGAGAAACCGGAAAAATTCAATGGCTTGAATTTTAAGAGGTGGCAGCAGAAAATATTGTTTTACCTAACTACCTTGAACCTTGCACGGTTCTTGGCTGAGGACGCTCCTACTCTTAAAGAGGATGAACAAGATGTCCAAACAAGGATGACCTATGACAATTGGCATCATTCCGACTTCTTGTGTAGGAATTATGTGATTCATTATACAATGTGTATAGTGGAATCAAGACTGCTAAACAGTTGTGGGAATTATTGGACCAGAAATATAAATATGAGGATACTGGCGCTATGAAATTTATAGTGGGACGTTTCCTAGACTATAAAACAGTGGATTCCAAGACTATGGTAAGTCAAGTTCAAGAACTTCAAGTTATTCTTCATGATATTCATGCTGAAGGAATGAACTTGAATAAAACCTTCCAAGTGGCTACTATGATTGAAAAATTACCCCCTGGCTGGAAGGATTTCAAAAACTACCTTAAGTACAAGCAAAAGGAAATTAATATTGAGGGGTTAATTGTTAGACTTCGAATTAAAGAAGACAATAAAGGCTCAAAAAGGAGGGAGCTAAATTCTTCTGAGGTAAAGGTAAATATTGTCGAACATGGACAAAATACCAAAAAGAAGAAAATCAAAAAGCCTAAAATGGGTCCCAAAGGTAGAGTTTTTAAAAAGAAATTTCTAGGCAAATGCTTTAATTGTGACAAGATGGGTCACAAAGCTTCTGATTACAAACTTTCAAAGAAGAAAAAAAGCAATGAAGCAAATCTTTTACAAAATATTACTCAAGAGGTTTCTGATATTAGCCTTACTGCTGTGATATCAGAAGTGAACATGGTTGGGTTTAACCCAAAAGAATGGTGGATTGACACCGGTGCCACAAGGCACATATGCTTAGATTGTGAGATATTCTCTACCTTCAAGTCGAATAGTGGGAAAAAATTATTTATGGGCATTTCTACCACTTCTGAAGTTCTTGGTGAAGGACAAGTGGTGTTAAAGATGACTTCTAGAAATAAGCTAACTCTAAATAATGTATTGTATGTACCTGATATTTGCAACAATTTGGTGTCAGGTTCATTGTTAAACAAGTATAGATTAAAAATAATTTTTGAGTCAAACAAAGTTTTTTTTTTAATGGTGGAATGTATGTGGGCAAAGGGTATGCTATTGATGGGCTTTTTAAGCTCAATGTAATTGTTATTAAATGCAATAATGAAAGTACATCTCCTGCTTATTTGCTTGAGTCTTCCAATTTATGGCATGGTAGACTAGGACATGTCAATTATAATACCTTAAGAAGGTTAATTAACTTGGACCACATACCTAATTTCCATATTGATATAAAACATAAATGTGAAATTTATGTTGAGGTAAAACTAACTAGATCATCATTTCAAAAAGTTGAAAGAGAAAGTGAACCACTTGATTTAATCCATAATGATGTATATGATTTAAAATTTGTTAAAACAAGAGGTGGAAACAAATATTTTATCACATTTGTGGTTGATTGCATAAAATATTGTTATATGTATTTACTTAAGAGCAAATATGAGACTATAAAGAAATTTAAATTCTACAAAACTGAGGTTGAAAATCAACTCAATAGAAAAATCAAGGTATTGAGAAGTAACCGTGATGGTGAATATGTGACACCATTTGGTGAATTCTGTGCACAACATAGAATTATATATGAGACCATGGCTGAAAGGAAGAATTGTACCTTGAAAGAAATGATAAATGCAATGCTGATAAGTTTTAGATTGCCACATAACATGTGGGGAAAAGCCATATTGTCGGCTAATTGCCTTTTAAATAAGGTGCCCCGTAGTAAGCAAGACAAAACTCCTCATGAATTATGGAAAGGGAGAAAACCATCCTATAAATACTTGCGAGTGTGGGGGTGTCTTGCTAAAGTGGTCATTCCTATACCAAAGAAAGTGAAAACAGGATCAAAATCAGTTGATTGCTTTTTTATTGGTTACGCACATAATAGTAGTGCCTATCGGTTTCTTTTGCATAAATCGAAAATTTCGGACATTCATAAGAACACGATTATAAAATCAAGGAATGTATCATTCTTTAAACATATATTTCCTTGTAAGACTTTATAAGAGGTGAATTCGTCCAAGCGACCTCTTAAGGCGATTATTGGAAATAGTCAAGATCAAGTTCATGATATAGAACTTGGTTCAGAGGATGAGCCTATTGAGATAGAGCTCAGGCGTAGTAAAAGAGCAAGGACAAAAAAGTCTTTTAGACCAAATTTTCTGACCTACATGCTAGAGATAGAACCTCAAACTTATAATAAGACTATACACTCTTTAGAAGGTCTTTTATGGAAAAAGGCTATTAAGAGTGACGTTGATTCCATCTTGCAGAATCATACTTAGAAATTAGTGGATTTACCTCCAGGATGTAAACTATTAGGAAGGCCAAGATTATTTTGATATTTATTCCCCTGTAACCATAATCAATTCAATAAGAATGATTATAGCAATTGCTGCATTGCACAATCTAGAAATATATCAAATTGATGTAAAAACTGCTTTTCTAAATGGAAGTTTAGATGAGATCTACATGATACAATTTGAAGGGTTCATTGTCTCAGGACAAGAAAAAAAATTATGTAGATTGGTTAAATCATTGTATGGTTTGAAGCAAACGCCTAAGTAATGACATGAGAAATTTGATAGTGCAATGCTATCTAGTGGTTTCAAAATCAATGAGTGTGATAAATGTATTTATGTCAAAAGCACAAGTGATGATTATGTCGTATTATGTGTATATGTTGATGTCATGCTCATTGTTGGTAGTAACGACAAAATGGTCAAGTCTACTAAGAATATGTTAAACACAAAGTTTGACATGAAAGATATGAGACTGTCAAATGTGATTTTAGGAATTAAAATTATTAGAAGATCAGATGAGCTTACCTTGAGTCAAACTCATTATGTTGATAAAATACTTGGTAAATTCAATAAAGATGATACCAATATTGCTAGAACCCCATTGGACTTGAGCATCCATCTCTCAAATTATAGAGGAGAAAGTGTGTCTCAAGTAGAATATGCATGTATGATTGGTAGTCTGATGTACTTAATGAGTTGTACAAGACCAAATATTGATTATGCAGTGAGTAAACTGAGTCAATATACGAGTACTCCAGGGCTAGATCATTGGAAATGAATTGATAGAGCACTTAGGTACTTAAGGTATACTCGTGATTATGAACTGTATTATACCAGATATCCAGTTGTACTATAAGGTTATAGTGATGCTAATTGAATTTCTAATATAAAAAATTTAAAATCCACTAGTGGTTATGTATTTACACTAGCAGGTGCAGCTATGGCTTGGAAATCTTCTAAACAAACTGTTATAGCCAAATCCACGATGGAATCTGAGTTTATTACATTAGACAAATGTGTTGAAGAAGCTGAATGGCTACACCATTTCTTAGAAGATATTATGAAATAGAAAAGTCTCGTGCCACCAATATGCATACATTGTCAAAGTCAATCTGCAATTGGAAGGGCACAGAGTAAGATGTATAATGGTAAGTCTAGACATATTCATCATAGACATAATACCATTAGGCAACTGCTCTCAAGAAGGGTTATCGCTGTTGATTATGTAAAATCAAAGGATAACATTGCGGATCCGCTAACCAAAGGGTTAAATCGAGAGTAAGTTGATAAATCATCAAGAGGAATGAGACTTAAACCCGTAAGAGTATAATAAGTCAATACAAAGGAAAACCTAACATAGCTGACTAGAGATCCGAAGATCTAGGTTCAATGGGACAACCTAATTGTAAAAACGTGGAAAGATCAATGTGGGAGATAAATCGGTGAAGATTAAAAATGAGGTTAAGTTATGCTTTTAATGATATATTTGTATACGATATCACTTATATGGGAGTAAAGTGGGGCCGCTTCAATGGAGAATGTGTTAAATTCAATTCTCCAAAAACTCTCGCATAACTAGGTAGATGTTCAAAGCCAAAATGAACGTAACAATGAGAACTAAATTGTGTAAGAAAGATTACTGTTTTGAGTGTATCATATTTACTCAAGTAACTGAACAATTCAAAGACATCATGTCAACTGGACAGCAGGTAAATTAAATATACTTTCGAGAAGGTTTAAAGGGTAACAACTACCTATCCTGTGCGGGTTTTGATCATCAAACTCGTCTTACTTTTTGCCAAATTTTATTCATATGGAGGATTATTGGAAAAATTGTGATTATGAGTCATTTTGAGAGGGTAATTCGGGTGGGTCCACAACTCGATTTTGGAAGAAAGACTCGGATATGTGTTCCTTGACATGAGAACTATGAATTAATATATTCATATGCTCAAAATGGAGAATATGTGAATAGAAATTGAAGCTCAAAGTAAACTTTTTGCTAATGAGATATAAAGAGGAAATAGTGATAGTGAGAGTTGTCCCACATTACTAAAAATGTAAAGTTGGACTTGTATTTATATAGTAAGATGCATTATTACACGGATAATAAAGTAGCATGGAAGGCTCTTTCTCACGCACTCAGGCACAGGGAGGGTGCAAATCCATGGTTCGGGATAAACCAATGCGTGGATGCACGACCTGCGTACATGAATGTCGGGTCGAAATTCTATGGTTCGAACCAAGCCCAATTTTTACATTTTTTTTTTATTTCTGGAAATTGAAGTGACACTACCGTGTTGATCCACATGCCCGTATCGTTGTGCTTCATTATATGCATAGTTAATCCACGCTTCTGTTTTTAATCCACGCTTCTGTGTGGATTCTACATGCACGTGTGGATTATTCTCCATATTTATCTTTTGAACTTCTTGTCTTTTGAAATTTCATTCTCTGATATTTCAAAGATTAAATTCATCATTATTTGAATGTTACAAAGATATTATTAACAGTCTTTAAGAAAATTAATCATAATTAATCCAATATCTCCTTCATCTAGTATAAATGGGAATTTTTGGCTCTTGTTGGAAGGGTTTTATTTTTCTTTGAAGTCTCTTTGGAAAAATCTTCTTCTTCTTCTCAAGTGATAGAGAGAGTGACATATACTCAATTCGTTGTAAGTAAGTGTTATGTATTCAACATCTACGTGATATCTGTTGTATCCTAAGAGACAAACGCTAATTATCCTAAATATCGGTAATAGAAGTGAATTTATCTTAAAGACAGTGTATAAAACACAGGTCTCAGATTAGTTCTACCTTCTTCTTGTCTTTTTATTCGTACATGGTATTGTTTACCTTCTTCTTGTCTTTTTATTCGTACATTGAATTAACAATACCGATATTTTCTAATAGGTGAAACTTGGCTGCCATTTTGTATCTATTCTAATGGGGAACTGGCTGACAGACTCTGACCATGTTATTGGTCTGATTATTACAGTCAGTCCAAGAGCCCCTTATATTACAGAACTTGCTCCTTGGGTAGCCAGGTTATAGACCTTGTTATTGGTCTGATTATTATACAGTCAATCCAAGAGCCCCTTATATTACAGAACTTGCTCCTTGGGTAGCCAGATTCTATAACCAAGTATGGCTCACAGTTGACATATTCCAGCTATCTTGATTTTTATCAGTAGCAAATGTTTGCCAGTTCTGTGTTGTGCATTCTATTTGTTCATCTGCATAAGAGTCTAGTCTGTCTATCAAGTTCGTCACAAATCCCACATATGTATATTTAGACGATTGAATTTAAATTGTTTCAAAGATATATTATAAAAATAATTAATTTCAATGCAAAGAAGGTATACAACTTCTTCATTTGGAAATATGCGTCTATCTTCTTGCACTGGACATGGTATGTACGTACATTTGTGTTGTATCATTTCTAGTCGATTTTTATTCTCACAGATGATATTATAAACATCACTACTTTACAAATGACGAAAACATCGAAGAGAAAATATATAGTCCGGCATACATTTTATTTCCACCATTATCCCTGACTAAATCAGCGCGTGACAAGAGAAAGAAACACAGAGAACCAAAGAGAACTCAGATATATAGATACATACAAAGCGCAGTGGACTAAGACCACCAGCAGCAGCAGCAGCAGGTATGTCCGAAATAGAAGTAGCTAGTAGTCTTCAGGGGCCAAAGGTTGATGAGTGTGGTGCGGTGGCTCTGAAGGGATGACCATGTACTCATATATGAGAGCAGCCAAGCCTCCTCCGATAAGAGGACCAACCCAATAAATCCAGTGATTACTCCATCTCCAACCAACAAGGGCAGGCCCAAAAGCTCTAGCTGGATTCATTGAAGCTCCATCAAATGGACCCCCAACTAATATGTTGGCCCCTACAATGAATCCAATGGCTAGAGGGGCAATGATCCCTAAGCTTCCTCGTTTGGGATCAACCGCTGTTGCATACACTGTGTAAACCAGTCCAAAAGTCATCACCATCTCCATAATCAACCCATGCACTTCTCCCACTCCTGATGTCACATAGAATCCAACTGGTCTCTGCAAAAATCATATAATATATATGTGGATGTCAGCCTACGAGTCAAACTTTTCTCTTGTTTCCTTTTTTAAGCTTGTTCTTAAAAAATCTCTGCTTCATTTAATCAAATATTTTTTGAGACAGGATTTTTATTTATTTCAGTAATATATATATATATATATATATATATATATATATATATATATATATATATATATATATATATATCCCTAGCTCTCTGAAAGTTAGCCCCTTAATCGGTTTTTAGACACCCATTGTCATAAAATCTATTTTTGGTTCAATTTAGACTTTGTAACATTTTAAAAAAATAACAATTTATCCTGTATCAGCTGGAACCATATTAAAAATATAAAATCACGCTTCAGTTGCTGCCACATCACAAGAGGATAAATTGTTATTTTTTAAAATTTTAAAGGGATAAATTAAACAAAATATGGATTTTAAGGGGCAACGGTGTCCAAACCTAGTAAGTGGACTAACCGGAAAAAATTAACAAATTCAGGGACTGAAAATGGGTTATGCCATATATATATATATAGGTGAAGTTTGAAGAAAATTAGGAAGTATTAGGACAAATTTAACAGCCCCACAAATAAACCAGTTGATGTATACATTACCATGCCATTAGTAACAAGCCTGAGCAAGAGGGAAGCGACAATAGCACCAAGAAGCTGAGCAACCCAGTAAAAGAAAGCGCGGAGGACAGAGATCCTTCCTCCCACCAAAGCACCGAAGGTAACAGCCGGATTTACATGGCCACCTGATATGTTGATGCTTGCTGATACAGCTGCAAACAGTGCCAATGCATGCGCAAGTGCAATCATCACAAGCCCTGATGCCGGTGGTCCTGTCTCCCTATACAGTTTATCTGTACAGTGCATAACAAACAACTGATCATTAATTGGAAAAGAATTAAAAAGAAGAAATGAATATGATAGATAGATAGATAGATAGATAGATAGATAGATAGATAGATAGATAGATAGATAGATAGATAGATAGATAGATAGATAGATAGATAGATAGA
>CATIWF010120933.1:0-21448 GCA_949630135.1 Balakata baccata
AAATGTTATATTCTTATTTTATTATTTTTAAATTTATTAATTATGTTAAAATATAAATAAATATTATATGTATGAATATATGTAAAATATATAAATATAAATAAAATTATTGGGGCGGGAGATTTATATATCATTCTCATCACGTTTTCGATACAAAAAATTTCGAGATCAAGACAGGGCATAGAATAGGAGAAAAAATCCACCTGATTCGGGGTGGGACACTATAGATTAGAGGAAAATTGTCATCCCTAATATATAACTAGTAAAGTTTATATCAACTAAAAACACATTAAATAATTAATTGAAAAGAATAGTTGGTGTTTTGTACCAAGGCAGATATATAAATACTATCACCAACCTGTTCCCGCTAAATAACATTTCAGATTCATCAGAATCCGCTCCCGATTCCGGTCAAAAGTCAAAAAATATATCTTGTTCACGGACAGGGCGAGGACCCATAGATCTATGTTGAATTGTCAACCCATACCCTCAAGAGTTTTAAAGTGATTAACGACATATCTAAAGTTCAAACTCAAGACATCTTATTAAGTTGAAAGAGTTTCATATTAACTCATCTGTATCTCTTAGTTATAATCTCTTCTCTTTTTAGTTTTTCAATTTTATATTAGACCAATTATTTACATAAATAAAAAAAATGACAAAGTACTTTTTTAAGAATTTTAAGATAATTAAACATTCAAGACTCGAATTCAAAACTTGTAGTTAAACTGAAAGAGTTTCATATCAACTTATTAATGCCCTCGTAATTATAGTCTCTTCTTTTTTAGTCTTTCAATTTTATATTAGGTCAATTATTTAAATAAATAAAAAAATAACAAAGATGGAAAATTTGAATTCAATAATACTCATCCTCTTCAAAATGTACCAAAAAATAATAATAAAATAAAGATTTATCATTACGAGTCCAAGCCTTTAATTCACCACCACCATTGCTATCCAACAATTTGGTTACATAAAATTCATTCAATTTTTTTATTTATTTATAATTAAAATGATATATAATTTTAAGTAAATAATTTAGGAGGCAATATTAAAAACAAAACAAAAAAGAGAAGAAAGCTAATGACATTTAGCCTTTTTGGACAAGACTGATATATACACAATGTTATAATGAACAATGCTGCTTTCTTGTTTTTAACATCCTCCCCGCAGGAGAATACAACTATGGCTCCGGCCGTGCCTGGTACAATTGGCTAAGTTGTCTCCGATCTTAACTCGTGTTCTCCACTTGTTCAACTGCAGACAGTTCATTGTTAATAGCGAGTGAAAGACACGTCCTATGAGTGAGAATTGGTTTAGCCTTTCTACTATGTAAGGCCACAGCTAATGCAACTTTCTTTTTATGTAGCCCAGTTTGGGAATTGGGATCAGATCAAAATTTCTTATCTGGAAATAGCAAAATTGTAACTATGCCCAGGTTCATATGGTCTGCCTCTTTATCTCTCTTCTTCTACATATGGGTATATATAGAGTCATACACACTGTTAAAAAGTACATAAAACGCACCCTTCGTCTCTCTGTCTCAAAAACAAGCCATTTGCCATTTTTTCTCTGTAACAATGGCTGCACCCCGTCCATTGCTTCTCAAGGAGGCAGTAGAGCAAACCAAAAATCCCACAAGAATCCACATTCAATCAGATTCAACCAAACCTGAGCCGGTAGCAAGTAACCGGCCGGGCAGAAAACCCAGCAAAGTTCCTCCTGCTCGTAAGAAACAACCACAAAGAGGCATGGGTGTGGCTCAGCTGGAGAGATTACGGCTTAAAGAAACATGGAAGCAGATGACTGAAACCAACCAGCAGCTCGAGTCTTCTAATCTTCAAACCGTTCAACGTACTCATCAGTTAACTGCATCCGACCCGATTCACAGTGTTCCAGCTCAGTTTGGCTCAGTGAAATGCGGTATACCCATGATTAATGCCGGTGGGTTTTTGAGTTTTGATCAGGGCATAGTAGTTAAAAGGTCTGAGAATGGCGGGTTTGCTGAGTTCACTGGGAATCCAAGTTCGGGCCCTTTTATGATCAATCCATATGTTTTCGGAGCTCCAGATATGAGGGTTCGGGCTGGAACTCAAGTTTCTGCGTCTGAGAGCTCTTTCGAAGAGCTCTCTTCAAAGCCAAAGATGACTCAGCATTATGGCAAAACACCTTGTAATGCCTGCTGCAAGGTTTGTGTTCGAGGGTTGCTATTAGTCTTTTCTGTTTGTTTCTAAAGAAATAAAAGTCCCAGAAAATATAAGTATATTTTTGCGGGATCCATAAGCGGAAAGAATATATTTTTTTATGCAAACATTTCTTTTAAGCATTTTGATGTTGTCTGAAAGTTCTCTGATGCCTGCTTAAGCTTTGATTTTTTTTCTCATTTGGTTACCCGCATTGTCTAATCTAATCGTTTTCAAATTTCATAACCTAATAATGCTAATATCAATACTTGATGCAGAAGAAGAAGTTCATCTACGGAGATCAAAACATAGGATACAATGGAAAAAGAGAGAAATTTTCAGAAATATTTCCGGCCAGCGGTTCTGATTTTCAATTATTTGGTGCTAGAGCTGGAACAAGTGCCTTCTATCACAATGAGGTAAATTATATATTAAATAAGTGTCTTTCTTTTGTTTATATTTATTTTCTTGGCTTCTGAATGATTATTGATTGTGTAATTTATGTGGGTTCTTGAAGGCTGCAGAGGTGGAGGCTAACCCAAGAAGAGAGAACATTTTCATGGAATATGAGTTTTTACCAGGAAAAGCTGAAAATGGTAAAAACAACACATTTTTCAAGGAAATGGAATTCCAAACACATGCAGATAGTTCAGCTTCCAATTCCATTGATTTGACCCTCAAGCTTTAGTTTTAGATACAAATAACTATATTGTCATTTTTTTTTTGGTGAATATAACTATATGGTTAAATGTTATTACATTTTTCAAGGAAATGAAATTCTATATTTTAAATGTTATTAGGAAGCAAAATTACATATACTATACCTTTTGGCTTCTATATATTTTGCTCAGCTTCTAATTCTATTACACCTTTTGATCACTGTTTGATTGTCAGTTCTTATATATAACCTTAATTACCATCATAAATTAAAATCTATCATGTTCTTTGAAAATCTAATCTTGTTAAATAGATGTACAAAGAAGCATATAGTTATACGTGTAATATATAGATAGATATCATATTGATGTGTGATCTTCAAATTCAGATATATAAGTGACAAAAATTTAATGGTTACCTAGGTTGATGCTGAACTAGTACAACAAACATATCTATACATCAAATTCAGTTTCATGCTGTACAATTCAGTTTTGAAAAATGATTTTATATAGTACCCGCTTGATTTAATTAATGATGTGATGACAGTAACTACCTCAATCTTATTAACATAACAAACCTTCACTTTTATCTGCATTAAGCAGGTTGTTATTTGTATGAGTATACATATGTAGGGTTTATTTAGTATTGCTAGTAAATTATGATTATGAGAAGATAAAACATCACCTTGGATATCTTGAATCCTTTATTAGAGGCTGCATGCAGAGAAAAATTAAAAATGTTATTTGACATATAGTTTTATTAATCATAAAACAGCAAAAATAACTAATTTAATAATTTCCAAACTTACTGTATTCGGACACCTCAAATATGAAGAAGTACTTGTATCCCATCAAGAGATAATAGAATACCAATACTTCTTCATTTTGAGAGTGTCCGAATAACATAGATCAAAACGAGTATTTATTTATTTTTTATTTTTTCAAAGCAGTTATTAGTCTTAACCTTAATGTAGAACATATTAATATGATCTAATGCTATCAAATTAATTAAGGGAATTGTATTAATTTGTAGAAATGATTTCAGGAATTATGGCAGATCACAATTAATATACGAATTATTGGTTCAAAATTGTTCATGTTATATAGTAGTTTTCAGTCACATAAATATAATTATTTTCGAATAAAAAAAGGAACAGACACTAAATATAGCCATGCAGAATATTACAGTAATAAACTGGTGAAATTTCTGGTCTGCTGAGATGCAGTTGATTTATAACAAATGCCATAAAATAAAAATAAAGAAATGAGACTTGAATAGAGCATAAACCAAAGAAGCTTGGCTAGACAGAAAGCTCAAAACCCTAGCAGGTCTCACTCTTGATTTGGGGTGGAATTAAATACAATAAAGAAGTAGAGATCAGTTGGGTTTCTGTTATAGAACTAGGTTTCAAATTCTAAGTGCTGAAACACAAGAAGAGCATCTCTGGATTACCGAATATAGGAGGGGGAAGCAATCTTTATAAGGAGTGCTTTAAAAAATGTGAAGAAAGATGGATAAAAAGCAAGGCCGTAAAGACACAAAAGCTAGTAGGTTAAATTCTTAACAGACACTGAGGGCTCACTGGCTGGCCACTGTGTCTGTGGTGTGTATATATACATGTAAATGGGCGGTCAGTGAGTGAGGCTGCTGCTGCTACCCACCTGTTGCTCAGAACAGATTCAGGGCTACAGCACATTATCACAGTACAAAAGTGCAATAAGTATTTGCATATGGAGAGAGAGAGAGACTGTTAGTCTGTGTTGGCTTCAGTATCAGTAAAGTAAGATCAAATTTGTCTCACTTGTTTTTAGCTTTGCCTTTCTATTCTGCTTCTTTCTTGTTATTTTATTTTTGGCAAAACCTCTCCCATGGCTCTGTATGGGGTGTAGTTTAAGGTTAATTACAATATTAACCTATTATTATTCATAAGATTTGCCAACAATTTTTTAAATGTCTTTATTGTCTATTAAACTTCTGAATCAGATAATTTCCCATCCTCCTAATCTTGGATTAAACAATAAGAGTAATGCTGGTGATTTTCTTTTCTAATTTCCATGGTAATACTAAATGTTATTGTAATCCGAAAAAAAAAAAAAAAAAAAGAAAGAAAGAAAAGTGTGGTAATAAAAACTACAATCAAACTCGTGAACGGCAGGATTCGAACCTGCGCGGGCAGAGCCCACATGATTTCTAGTCATGCCCGATAACCACTCCGGCACGTCCACCTTCGTGTTGTTGTTTTCTATAAATATATATTTTTGTTAAATAAAATAACCATTTTTTCGCTTTTATTACATTATCGAATTGGACCGAAAAATCTAATGGCCCATAAAACGGATGCCGTTTTCCGAACTGAGATTTAAGAGGGGTTTTAGGGTTCATAGGGAAACGGCGAAAAACAAAAATGGCTCCTTGGGCAATTGCGGGAAGATCCTCCTCTAGATTAATTCGTGCTACATGGAGAATTTCTACTGCGGGAAACTCATCTAACACAAGAATTCCTGTATCAGCTTCTATTTGCTCTCGAATTAGACCCAATTTGACTATCCGCCAATCCCGAATTTCCCCTCCTCCATGGTAAATCTCTTCTTGCTTCTTCTTCTTCTTCGTCTCATTTTTTGGCATTTCTTACTTCTTTTATGCTTCCATTTGTGTGATGTTATTTTCTCTGTATTAAGATTCTAGTATTTGATTGGAAAGTGAAAGGTTTGTGAGGCGAGAACTGAGCTCACTGCTACCCCTCCATGGCGCGATTGCTTCTGCTTGCCTTGTTTCCAAACTCCCCAGTGAAGCTAGTACATCTACCGAAGGTAATTCCGTCTCTCCGTCTCTCGGTGTCCGTTGTCAATGTGCAATTTCGTGCTTAGATGATAATATTTAATAGATGATAGAAAAAAAAAAAATAGCAATGAAACTTCCACTTTATTTATTAATTTTGCAAGCTTAATGTTTCAAATTATATTATATACCTCTTATATTTCGAAGCATCCTTTATTAATACCGAGGGTTGTATGAGATTGCAAGTGGTATTCTGAAAAAAACAAAAATGATGCCAGTTGGAATAAAGAGAGTACAAGGCTTGAAATTTAATTATGATTTCTGGATGTTTGCTTAATGAAATGATACCACTAGGATTTTATGAGGTACTACTACTAGGTACAGTTTAATACAAATGTTCAGATGAAATTAACTTGCTGAAAAAAGTTGATAATGTTTTTGCAATTATAGTTTTCCCCGATAACATTCTCATTGCAAGACTAGTAATTTAGTAAAACTGCTGAGCACAAGTTGGCAACGTAGATAGTGTTCCAGAATTGCTTTGAAGTTAAAACTTTACAGGTATATATGAACTGATTGTAATTTGTATGGATGGATTGCTTTGGATGAGTATGATCCAGAAAGACTTAATTGTCTTGGGATTGGAAACATTTTTGGAAAAATAACTAGAGATCAATGAAAGTGAGAAAGTTATCATGTCTAACCTAAATAGTAGACATTAAAAATACGTATCCTAGTGAGATGGAGAAAATATGAAGATTGAGATGTTCAAAAGTTTTACTAGAGTGCCTCTTGTTCAAAGGGATTTTTTAGGATAACATATACTGGAGATGCATACATGTAAAATATATTCTGGAGGACTCAGTTGAGTCAAGCAGTTTGGAAGCTGTGCTTACTATTTAATTACAAGGTAGAAGATGGATGTTTTTGCAAACATATTGAGTACTGCATTCTACCAATTCAGTTTGTTTACCAAGGAAGAAGAAGCAAAAAAAAAAAGTTCTCTATCTTCAGGCTCTAGTTTTTGTGAAATCAAATTGACTCTTAATTAAGCTGATGAAGATTATGTTTATTGGGCCCTCGCTATTTTCTCTCATGCACTGGATTCTTCCTTGTTGAGATCTAAATTGGAGTTTCCTGCTAGTTGAGAAGGATCTTTTTCCCAATTTTTGTCTGTGTTACTCGTCTTACTCCATTCAACAAGGCAGTTTAGGCATGAACTTATTACTTGATGTTGATTTAGCCCATATACAGGGTTTGTTTGTTGGCTATCTTTATGACTGTTATTGAGGTTGAGAGAGTTTTGAGTATACCTGTGCCCTTTCATATATTCAGAGAGTATACAAGTGTTGAAAGAGTGAAGTCAGCAGTAGCTTGTCTAGGAATTTGTGAGTGTTTGAGCTTCTCCTTCCTGGCTTTCACCACTGCTATGGCCCATGGGCTAGTTTACTCGTAAAGTATACCACTAACATAAGCTTGACTTATGTAGGGAAAAGGGTTGCTTTATATTGGGAATAATCATTAGTGGAGGGGACAAAATCCAGCGAACTTAGGTTTTGAAACAGTACACTAATCATTTTTCTTTTGAACAATAAGATATCATTTAAATGGTTTTTATTGAATAGTAGTATTTTCACTTATACTGATGGTTGCATGACATTGATATTTTACATGTTCTGGCTTCCTATACCTGTCATTATTTTCTTCTTATGGTTCTTTATATCTCTCGATAGGAAGTTCTTGTTTGCCGATGATGAAAGCACTTTTTAACATTAGGAATCTCTCTCGAAAAAGGAAAATATTGTGTGGTGATGGATTTAGATCCATAACCATGCGATGAAATGCATGGGATCTGCTGGCACTTACATATGATGAATTACCGTCACAGATAAGATAAGCATGGAATTAGGGGATCCTTTTATATATTGAAAGCACTGAATTGCTCAAAATGCATAAGAAATGTTCTTTTAGAAAGTCTTCTCCTTCCCTTTGTTGTTCTCAAATGATCATCTGGTTGTTCTAGACTGATAAAAGCTAAATAGTTAAAGAGCAGACATGTGTAGGGAATCATTGTTATGTATCAAGGAACTCGAGCACTTGGAAAAACACCTAATTACTAACGAACTATTTAAAATGCTGACATAATTTAATGGGAGAAAAATATGACTACAATGTGTTAGATCTCTCTCTTATGAAAAATTGCCTCTTAAGGGGGCTTAGAGGGAGAGAGGGGAAGGGACGTAGAAGATGTCAGCTTGTTGGATTCTCCCATCTTTGAAATTTGGTCACCATTTGTGTGAGGAAATATATTTGTAGAATAATTCACTTCATGAATCAGTGGAGGCATTAACCCTCCCTTCCTCTTACTCATGATCTCTTTCTGTTAAGAGTTAGGCAAGTACTGTAAGTTTATGGAGAAAGACAATAACTTACCAACTTGAAGATAAGACCACGTATTTTGTAGATAGAATCCAAAACAAGTTAAAGTGGTGACATTCTATATGTATTAGTTGATGTATTATCTCTATTTTGGTATGCTAACTTGCTGAGCTGGACCAATATTATTTACTTTTTAAATATCTCAAAATAATTATTTATTCAATTGGATAAAGCAGTATTTGCAAAGTGCAGAAAACATAAAAATGATCAACATTGTCTTTTTTGACGTTCTGAGTAGTGGTGCCATTTTTATTATAGTAAAGCATTCAGTGAAGGATTTATGCATTATCTCTCTTGATGACAGGTAGATTTGCTAATTATCTCAGTCCCATCTTGTACAGAGTGCTTGCAAGTTGCAATGGTTAGGTCGATAGGCTAATCAGTTTTCTAGAAGAAATAGAAATGCTCAGGCTCTCTGAGGTTAATTGCTGAATATTTTTTGTTTAACTGTTGTTATTGTCAGTAGCTAATCGGGAATGCTCTTGATATTCTCCTACTCGACCTGTTGGTAACTTTGGTTTCCAATGGGTGGAAAATTATTTATGTTTTTGTATCTCAATTTTTCAGAATTAAATTGTTATGAAAACTGATAATAAAGCAAGAAAATGATTGTGATGCCGGTAATTGTATCAAAGTAACTAATGAATGTGATGGGATGGGATATATCTGCTAGTTGCTGAGAGTTCTCATTTTAGCCAAAATATCCTTTTCAAGCAAATCTCGTTAAAAAAGGGTGAATGTGTGTATAGTGGGCTGATCATATCCATTCTAATGCACACAAGCTACCTAAGATATCTTTATTTACCAATTCCTTAACAAAGTTTGCTGGCTAAATTAAGTATTGGAGAGGGAGTGTGATGAAGGCTTTGTTTGGCATTGAATTTTGGAAAAACATTTTTTGGAAAAAAAATTTGTATTTTTAATTTTTTTTGAATTTTGAAAACAGTTTTTGGTAAAAACAGGTAAATGTATTATTTTTCCAGAAGCAAATTTGAAAAAAACAATTTATAAAAAAATTAAAAAAAACAGTCATTTAAATAAAAAAAATTAAAATCTGCTTTTAGAATAATTAATAGCAATTCCAAACATTCTCGAAGCATCGATTCTAGTTCTAAGTATTCATGTACTTTAAAACCGAAGGTTGGGAGCTCGATTCAAGGAGTTATCAGTAGTGGGATGAGCATAGAATAGCCATAAAAGACTATTGGGCATTAGACAAATAAATTACTGTAATATAGATATCAAGATGAGTAACTAGAACCCGCAAAGTATAGCTATCAAGATGAGTAACTAGAACCCACAGCAATTATTGTAATTGTAATTGCAACTACAACCACCACTAAGGGCATAAATTAGAGAATAATAACAGAGGTAGCATTTAAAAAAAATAATAAATAAATAGACTATTGGGAAATAGATAAATATATTATTTTTTATATATGTAATATCAGTTTTATATTACAATTTAAAAACTACAAAAAAAAAATTATTTAAAAAATTCAGAATTCCTAATTTACATGTTGTTTTCTTAAAATTAGAATCTCATTTGGGAAAGATTAAATTTTTACATTAATTGGAACATTTTCTTTATTTTTCTTTTTCTTTTTTTTTCTATTCTCTTTTTTCATCAGCCATTGAAATTTTTATCTTTACATTCTAATCAAATTTTTATCTTTACATTCTAATCAAAGCAAAATTTACAATAAATTATTAATAATAAATTATTTTAATATCAAAAAAATATAGATCTAATTAGAAACCATGAATAATACATAAATTAAATCTATTCTTGTAAAAGTTATATAGTGATAAGTATATTCAATTGTTATTTAATTCAAAATTATTAAATATAAAGCTAGAAGTATATAAAAAATTTATTTAGTATAAGTGAGTTTTATATGACGTATATGTTTTAAAAAATAAAAATATATGCAATATATATTTACTATATATATGTAAGGAATTTATTGGTATAGATAAAAGATATGAATGAGATACAAATATATAAAAAAAAAAAGTATTTTTAGTATAAATAAGCTATATATGATGTGTATGTTTATTAAATATGCAAAACATTTATAATAAAATATATGTAAAGTATATTTAATGTATATAAGTAAGAAATATATTGGTATAGGTGAAGGATATGAATAAGATACAATAAAATATTATATGTATATATACATAAAAAAAATATACATTATATATACATAAAATATATTGTATATATGATACATTATTTGATATACATAAGATATAAATACCATATACATTGCACATATTTTTTCTACACATTTAATAATTTGAGTAATATATATATATATATAGATATATATATAATGATTTTTTTAGTAAATGTTATTACTCTATGTATAAGGTACATTCTTAATAATATGAATAAGAATTTCTAAAATAATATTAAAAAATGACATAATCAATAACTTACAAAAGAAAAAAAATGTATATATCAAATAATGAAATCTAAGTAAAACTTTCCAAATTTTGAATAGATAATAAAAAAGGTAAATTTTATTTTTTTTTCCAAATACTAACTATCCGAAATAAGAAAGAAAAACATATTCAAAGCCCTAAAAAATGGAATATGAAACTTGTTTTAATTAGTTTATCCTATAAAAAGGGATACAAATATTATTTAATAAATTGGAAAAATATAAAAGTCCAAAACAAAATGAGAGAGTAAATAAGTCAATTCTATAATATAATATATAGAGTAAGTGATGTACTTTCCCAAACATAAACTTGCAAAAGTCCAAGCTCATAACGAGTTTTTAGATTCACCCAATTTGATTTTTTAAAAGATTGAATATTAAATTTATAAGTAAATCAAAGAAAAATTTTGATAAATATTTTTAAAAAGGATTAATCCCACAAATAAAGGTGAATTTCGCCAACGGTACTTCAATTATGTAAATTGTAATAATTTAGTATCCCAAAAATTATTTGTAATACAAAAGTTCCTCAATTATGTAAATTGTAATAACTCAGTACTTCAAATATTATTTGTAACACAAAAGTATCCCAATTATGTAAGTTGTAGCATCTCAGTACCCCAAAAATTATTTGTAACACAAAGTACCTCAATTTTTATTTTTTAACTAAATAGTACTTCTGTCTTCAGCTATTAGTACTCGTTTATTCAATTAGTTAATTAAAAAAATTAGTCAATTAAATCAAAAAATTCAAAACCCTAAACCCTTTGTTTCTCTAACAGAAGTATTACATGAAATATCCAGATAAATTTTAACAAAAATAAAATTAGTCATAATAGCTAGTTAGTAAAATTAAAATTTATCTGATATGAATATTTCATATCACACTTATATTAGGAAGACTAACAGTTAAAGACAGAAGTAATATTTAGTTATAAAATAAAAGTTGATGTATTTTTGTATTATAAATAATTTTTGAACTACTAAATTGTTACAATTTACATTATTGGGAGTACTTTTGTGTTACAAATAATCTTTAAGGTACTGAGTTGTTACAATTTATATAATTTGAGTAATTTTGTATTACAAATAATTTTTTAGGTAATAAGTTGTTACAAGTTATATAATTGGAGGATTATAGGTGAAATTCACCCCACATATAATTAAGGATGCATGTGGATTTGTGGAATTTAAGTTTGGTTTCATTATTATTTTTTTCTAAATCTTTTGTAATTTATTTTCCTTATTGGGGCAGAAAGTAAACTGTCCATGTGAGATTATGTACTAGCACAATATGGTGAATTTCAACGACGATGTCTCATCTATGTAAATTATAATAATTTAGTTTTTTAAAAATTATTTTAGTTTTAAAATAAAAATTGAGATAATTTAATATTATAAATAATTTTTGATTATATAATCAAAATATAGTTAATAAAATTCACCCTCGTGAAAAATTAGTGTGTATATATATATATATATATATATATATATATATATATATATATATATATTAAAATGAAAGTAAACTATGCCTAGGACCTTTGTCCTAACCCAAAAAGGAGCTGAGCTCTTCCCTTAAATTTCGGACTTTAGACTTTCTAAAGTCCAAAAAGAAAAAATACAAGTAAACTACTAGTAGGAACTGGGAAGACAGTGGAAAGAGGGAGAGAGAGTGGAAATGAAGAGAATATATGCCAATTTTTTTTCTTTAATTTTATGTGACTTTTTAGTAGTAAATGGACTAGAATTAATTTTAGATATTAAATTTTTAAAGGTTTTAACTTATCTCAACTTATCAAAAACATATTTAATTAGATTATATTTCTTATTTAAAAATAGTATATATAATCTAATTGAGAAAAAGAATATATATGTTTTTCTTCATCTATCAAAAGATACAAAGAAGGTATCTTCTATTTACTACAAAATAAATAAAAGGATTCATGGGATTATGGAGTGAAGGGTTTTACTATTATTGCTCTTGCTTCTTAGTGTAGACAGATTAGATGCTCTAGACTTGAAAAGCTAGATAGTTAGGAATCAATCATGATTAGATTTTTGCTCTACAAGAGATAAGTTTCAATCTATTTTTTTATACACTTGATCTTATGAAAAATATTTTTGATGACAAGAGGTAATCTTACTAGGTTATGATTCCCTGATCCACGATCTGTTGATCCTATAAGGGAGACGCTACACGATCAGAAAAAGGTTCTAGTGACAAGAGATAATCTCATTAGATTACGATCTCCTGATACACAATCTTAAGATTTGTTGATCCTAGAAGGGAGATACTACGCGATCAGAAAAGGTCCTATGATCTCACGATCATATGATCTTACGAACCTATAAAGCGATATTACTAATTGTCATAGAAGAACTATGAAACCAGAGGAGCTAATCGTATAAGCTTATGATTATAATGGCCTCATCCTATGATTATGATCCACAACCCTATGATCCAATGATCCTAGAAGAAAGACATCACGTAGAAGGTTTTCTTGATCTCTGCAAACTCATAGTCGTATGATCCCTGCAGCTATATCACTGATCCTCATTATTCAAGATCCGAGATCCCTATAATGGACAAAAATATTGCACAACTACAGTGTATATAACAGGGTGCCGATATAACATGTGAGAAACATTAAATGCGCATATAACTCGAGTACGACACCTAATGACTAACGTGAACAGCTAGCTATAATAATGACTTGACAAAGCCGGCTTGAGCCATGTTGTGATAGAAAGCGATTAGAGATATATCGGGGAATAAGATTATAAAAACTCTAAGCAACATACCTAAAAGGCAGGTTAACTCTTCATCAGTTACATTTTTCTTCACTTTTTCCTCTTACCAACTTAAACATTGGAGGGACTTCACCAAAGTCTCCCTCTGGTCAGGTCTTGTTGTTGCAGCCATGCAAGGACTACCAACTATAGAAGATAAAAATTATCAATTTTGATATGTATTTTACAAGAGTAGTAAAATACTATTTGATTAGAGTTTTGAATCCAAAATTTTATATTTGATTATGATTTAATTCCGTTGCATTTATATGCTTTCCACACTATTTTTTATATAATTGGTGTTTGATATGTTTGGCAATAAAAAAAAAATGTTTGAAGAAAGTTAAGAAATTATTTCGCAATTGAAAGGTCACTGCACAAATGGAGGATTTGTATTGTGTTATGAAATTCTACTTTTATTAATTAAAAAAAAGAAGAAGAAGGGTTTAGGCGTTGAGAGTGCCACAATTTGAATTGGCACCTTTCAGTCATTATTGATTTTTGATTCTCCTTTGGCACATGGAATTCAGAATGCCAGAATATTTAATTAAAAAGGGAAAAGAAAATAATGGAATTCATAATGCACAGTGTTTATGAAATATTTTTCTTAAAGAATATATGGCTGGTACTATTTTATTTGACATATAATATTGTACAGTGTTATGAATGGTACCCATAACAGTGTCAAATACAGTGTTTGTGAACAGTTCATGAACAGTGTAATATTGAGAATTAAATGGCTGTATATGTTGAGATATATATTGTCAACAGTGTCGTGAATGGTCATGTAGATGATCAGTTTTTTTAGAAATTTTGGTTTTATAAAAATGTTGCATAAAATTAAATTTGGTTATTTTCAATCAATTCATATTATTTGATTTCAAATGGAAATTTTGAATTTAAAATAGTTTAAATTTAAGATGATTTCATTGA
The DNA here is from genome assembly GCA_949630135.1 of Balakata baccata. Classification (NCBI taxonomy): domain Eukaryota; kingdom Viridiplantae; phylum Streptophyta; class Magnoliopsida; order Malpighiales; family Euphorbiaceae; genus Balakata; species Balakata baccata. Next base: position 14,234 of record CATIWF010120933.1, read on the forward strand.
AAAAGTTTCAATTAAATTAAAATTGCCAAAGATGGATTTGTATAATATGATTAGTAATATAGCATGTAGGCTGATCATGTATTTAGGAATTCTAATGTGATTGGATTTTTAATTTTTTGGACGTAATTTTATTTATTTAATTTTTGGCCTTTGAACCTTTTTTTAATCTGGCATTGGTATGCTAAGGATAATTAATGTATATTTATTTATTATAATATGGTATGTAGGAAGATCATGTATTTAGGAATACCAATGTGATTGAATTTTTAAAATTTTGGGTGTAATTTGGAGAATTAATATAATTTGAAGTAGAACAAAAATTAGAGGCACAAATTTTTCTCGAGTCAGTGGGAGCTTAAAGACCAATAACTTTATTTTATTAAATAGGATTACCCAAACTCGATCCAATCTTTGTGTCTAGGATTGGACAATAGATAATCTATGATCATCTGACTTTATTTACTTGCTGAAATTGGATGCATGTGAAAAATAAGACATAATAATTAAAGACAAAAAAAAGCTTCCAAATTAATATTAAGTTGACAAATTATATAATTTATGAAATTTTATCAAGACTCTCCACTATGCAAAATTATACAAGATTTTTATGTTTTATGTTATTGGCTATGAAAACATAGGGATAATATAAATTCATAAGAAATATTTTTAATAATTTTGTTAAGCATGATATATATATATATATATATATATATATATATATATATATATATATATATATATATATATATATATATATATATATATACTAAATAGTGTGTCCAACTTAACTATGTATATAATACTAGGAGCCAAAAGACTAGATTGGATGGTGTATGAGATGCACATAATAAGAGTTATTCATTAAAATTTTAATATGCCAAAATTAACGTATAAACTTGAGGTACGTTAAAATTTTATAATCCAATCATCCACTAGAAATCCTACCCAACATGGATTTCCATTACTCATTTTGAAAGTGTGAGTAGGGCCAAATTAGTGGGAGTAACAATTTAATTTAAAAACCAAAATCATATTGGAAGTTAAACATAATTGGTAACTCATTAATTTTTTTTTATTTTCTACAGTTAATATGACAACACACAAAATAAGTAATCCAATCGGAGGCATACTACATGTCAACAAGCTCACTAGGTCAAATTTTATGGATTAACTTGGAAACTTGATAATTGTTCTCAAATTTGAGCAAATTGAGTATATCCTAGACACTTCTATTCCTAATCTACCTGAAGGATCCAATGAAGAAGAGCGAGTGACTTGAAAAATGGAAGGATGATGATGTTCGAGCTACTTCTTATATCTTAGCCTCTATGAGTTTAGAACTCTAGAGACAATATGATAAGAAGCAAAGAGCTGCCAATATAATTTTACATTTGAAGGAGTTATATAGTGAGAGGAGTAGGACCGCTAGATATGAGATATCTAAGAAATTGTTTAGGTCTAAAATGCTTAAGGGCGCTGACGTTGGGGCTCATATTCTCAAGATGATTGGATACATTAACAAACTTGAGAATCTTGACTTTAACATGGATGCAGGTTTATAGACAGATTTGATCCTTCAGTCACTTCCATAATCCTTCTCATAGTTCATTGTGAATTTTCACATGAACAAGATAGAATGTCATCTACCTAAGCTTCTTAATATGCTAACCACAACAGATCAAGCAATTAAGGGTAAAGGAAAGGAAAATGTTCTTATTCATGGTTCAGCTTCTCATTCCTTTAAAAAAGGAAAGGGAAAGACGAATAAGGGCATTCCTAATTTTCTAAAGCTTTCAAAAGGAGTATCAAAAGACAAGGGTAAGGTCAAAAAGCTGCTAAAGGAAAATATTTCTTTTGCAACAAGGATGGTCATTATAAGAAGAATTGTGTAGAGTATCTTCAATCATTGAAGGTCAAGGATAAGGAAAAGGATGTGCCTTCAAAAGGTATACATATTTTTTGCTTTACAAATTCTTCTAGTTGCTCATTAATTGGATATTAGACTATGGTGCCCCATTGCATATATGTGCATCTATGCAGGATCTGGGAGACAGCACAATCCTTAAGAATGATGAGTTATCGCTAAGGCCATTGTTTCTGCAACACTTAGCTTCTCATCCTTTCATTTTTTTAGTTTTAAATAATTGTCTTATAATTCACAATACTTATCAAAACATTGTTTCTATTTCTAGTTTGATTAGAAACAGTTATGTTTTTATATATAAGAATAATGTTTGCAATATTCATTTTGGAAATAAATTTACTGGTAATGGTTTATTATAAGATGACTTAAGTTTATTTGCAATTGAATGATAAGATGCATGCTAAAGAACGTTTGGTCATGAATGCTATAACTAAATCTGAATCTAATCTAAAATATTTATATTTAAGACCATGACATATTGCACAAAATAGGTTGAACAAGTTAGTAACTTTGGGCATGTTGAACCAAATAGATTCAAGCCCAAATCCAATTTGTGAATCTTGTCTTGAGGGTAAAATAACTAGAATTCCTTTTATAGGACAGAAAGGAAAGGGCCAAATATATTTTAGATCTCATTCATAGTTACGTACATGGGCTACAATGGCTAGAGCAGGATATATCTACTTCATAACCTTTAATGATGATAACTCACAGTATAGTTTATATGTATGTAATGAAGAACAAGCAAGAATATTTTGAAAAGTTCATAAAATTCAAAACAGGAGTAGAAAAACAAACAAGACAAAGTGGTAAGACTCTTAGATCAGATCGAGGAGGAGAATACTGAAGTACTGATTTTAGTGAATTTTTTAAGGAACAAAGAATAATTTCACAACTAACACCTCTAGGAACACCACAGTTAAATGATATTTCTGAAAGAAGAAACCATACTTTGTTGGATATGGTATGGTCTATGATGTGTTACACTGACCTCCCTATTTTATTTCGGGCTATGCCTTGGAAACAACGTGTTATATTCTTAACAAAGTTCCTTATAAAGTTGTCCCTATTGTTGGGCTTATATTAAAAAGCTTAAAATAGACAAATTAGAAGAAAAATTTGTTAAAGGTTTGTTGGATATCCAAAGGATACTATTGGATACTACTTCTATCTTCCTGATGAAAAACGAGTTGTAATTAGTAAAGATACTATTTTTCTTGAAAAAGAGTTTGTTCAAGATGGAGGCATAAAAAGAAAAGTAAAACTTGATGAAATATCAAGTGAACGACAAACTGAACAAGCTGAGGCAAACTTATCGGGTGATGATCCAATGTCTATTGATCTTGTCATCACATAAGAACCACGTACTTTTGGTAGAGTATCTCAAGCACTACAGAGATTACATCTTCTATATGAGAATGTGTAAGAGTTGTTCATTCTTATAGAGAACTGTCATTCAGATGACCCTACTACCTATGAGGAAGCTATATCAGATATAAACTCTTCAAAACAACTTGATGCCATGAATTCTGAAAAGGATTCAATGTATTTGAACTAAGTTTGGGAACTTATAAATCCACTTGAAGGTGTAGTACCTATGGGAAGGTTGAAACCTTCAAAACTAGGCTAGAGGTGGAAAGTTATCACCAAAGATAAGGAATTGACTATGAGGAAACTTTCTCACCTATAGCCATGTTAAAATCCATTAGAATTCTATTGGTTATTGCTACACACTACGATTATAAAAGTCTGGCAAATGAATATCAAGACTGCTTTCCTCAATGGATACACTGAGAAAGATATATATATATATATATATGGAACAACCCAAAAGTTTTGAATCAAAAAGTGGGTCCCATCAGGTGTGCAAGCTTAAGGAATCCATTTATGGTCTTTAGCAAGTCTCAAGGAGTTGGAATCATCATTTTGATGAAAGCAATAGAATCATTTGATTTTATCAAGAATGAAGATGAGCCTTATGTTTACAAGACTAGTGGGAGTACAATCGCTTTTTTAGTCTTGTATGTAGATGACATTTTATTAATAGGCAACAACATCAATATGTTAACATCAGTCAAAAATTGGGTATCTAGTACTTTTCTCCATGAAAGGTTTGGGAGAAACAACTTATATTCTTAGAATTCACATCTATAGAGATAGAGTGAAAAAGACTATAGGTTTATCTCGAAGTCTACATTTAGAGAAGGTGCTGAAAAGGTTCAACATGCTTGACTCTAAAAATATACTATTAACATTTAGGTATGATATTCATCTTTCAAAAGGGATGTCTCTAAAAACTCTTGAAGAAAGAGAAAGAATGGCTAAAGTTCTATATGCATAAGCTATTGGAAGTTTAATGTATGTAGTGTCATGTACAAGACCAAATATTGTATATGTTATTAGTTTGACTAGCATATATTAGTCTAATCCTGGAGAAGAACATTAGACAATAGTTAAAAATATTCTTAAGTACTTGAAAAAGACTAAGGATTTAGTTTTGATTTATGGAAATAGTAACTTGCAATTTGCAATTGGAAGGCTTTATCAACTCCAATTTCTATTAGGACGTGGATGATAGAAAGTCTATCTCAAGCATGTGTTTATTTGTAATAAAGGAACTGTGAGTTGGAAGAGTTCCAAGTAGGATACTACTCTTGACTCCATTATAGAAGTCGAATATATTATAGCAACGGATACAATTGAAGAAGCTGTTTTGATTAAGAGGTTCATTTTAGAACTGGAAGTGGTTACAACCATTTTTTTAGGAGTACCTATGTATTGTGATAATAATGGAGCTATAGTTCAAGCTAAAGACCTAAGATCTCACAAGAAATCTAAGCATATAGAATGGCGATATCGTATTATTCGAGAGATTATTGGGAGAGGAGATGTTTATGTGCAGAAAATAACAGGAACTGAGAATGCAACTAATCCACTCACGAAGGCCATGAATCAGCAGCAATTAGATTGCCACTTAGAAAAGATGGGACTTAGATACTATAAAGATTGACTTTAGTGGAAATTATTAGTGATGTATCAATAATACTTTATAATATATCATTTTGTGCAACATTTTTATTTAATGGCAAGTTTAGTTCCATTAATTCTTAATATTATGTTTTAATTGATAAGTCCGTTAATAATAGATGATGTATTCATTATCAAGAGTTGAGAATATGAGTAATGAATATCTTAGTACTAGTATTATAAAAGTTTCCAGTTGTAGGATTTGTGATTGGGCATCACAAATCTGGAAGACTAGCTCATTATTTGTTATCCATGATTAGTATGAGAAATTAATAATGATGGAATGATGAGTCTCATACCATTTGGTGTTTGATACTAAAACAAATAATAGGGAATACTTGTGTGACAAAGTATTCTGAACAATGATGCATGTAATAATGAATTACATGAAGTTTCCTTCTTATCAATAATTTATTATGAGATTTAGACCGTACGTGTAATCCTTAGATCTGATATGACATAATTATCTTATGTATGGGTACTTAGTTTTTATCAATACTTTAAGTATTGATTCTAGTCATGTACTGATGTTACCATTTGACAATTCTAATTAGTCATATATGAAGGTATATATTCAATCAATAAGGAATCCATTACTTTGAAGTAAACAAAGAAGATATTCTATGCAGTCACACATATACTTGACAATAAAGTTCCTGATAAGGATATAATGATTATTATATTAGATCTAATTACTCATTGATGATCAAATAATTAATATGATTAGTGCATTAGATTAAGTCTTAAGAGTTTGACATTACCATGACTCAGACTTAATTGGAATATGCGTTAATGGAAGAATTTAATCATATGGTAATATAAATCATAATAGGTTTATTATGAACAAATTTCATAATTGTTTGGATAGTTATGATATACTATTGTCACTCACGACTTATGAGAATTCTAAGGATATTATGGCAATACTGCTTATTAGAGATTACAAAGTGCCACAATGTTTCTCATAGTCAGCTTAGTAATGAACCTAGAAAGTCATACACAATAAGAGAAGCAAAAACAGTTTATAAGTTAGATTTGTATGACTTGCAAAGTGCTAGCATACTTGAAGTATAAACACCTAAATTTATCTAATGAGATTTGGATTTAATTGTAAAAGTTATAATTAACAGACCCCAGAAACCGAAACATGTTTTGTAACTTATCTTTTTGTATTAAATTCTGATAGAAAGTAAAATTGATTATAGTGCAAATGGGAAATTGTTAGTAAATACTTTATAATTAATTTTAGATATTAAGTTTTAAAAGAGTTTTAACTTATTTCAACTTATCAAAAAGATTTAATTAGATTTATATATTTTATTTAAAAATAATATATATTATCTAATTGAGAAAAAGAATATATATATATATATATATATATATAATTTTATATATCTATCAAAAGATACAGAGAACATATATTTTATTTGCTACTAAAAAAACAAAAGGATTCATCATATTATACAGTGAAGGTATTACTGATACTACTCATGCTTTTTAGTATAGACAAACTAGAGGCTATGGATTTAGAGAATTATATAGTTAGAAATCAATGTGATAAGATTTCCACACTACAAGTAGTAATTCTCAATCTATTATTTTTATATATTTGTTTATGTAAAAAATAATTTGATCCATATTTTATAAAAATTATAAAATACTGTTTGATTAAAATTTTAAATACTAAATTTTATATTTGAGTATGATTTAATTCTGATGTATTTATATGCTTTTTATTAACAAGTTTCACTTTTTTTTTTCTTGGTGTAAATACTTCCACGTTTTTGTTAAAAGAATATTTGACTTTAATTGAACATTATCATTTAAGGGATTTTTAATTTTATTTTTTTGAAAAAAAAAAAAGCAACTATATGCTTATCTATGATTCAAGGATAAAATTAGTTAAAGAAAAAAAAAATATAAAGGGCAAAATTGAAAATTTAGAAAAATTTGAAGGCAAAATTGCAGCTTTCCCCAATAAAACAAGGACACTAGTGAACTGTTTCTCACATTATAGTGGAAGAATATGGAAGAAGCAAGAATCGCCCCCATTGAAGCTGAACTAACAACATTGAAGGACAAACGAGGAGGATGGTATTCTTTTCCCTTCATTTTAGGTGAGCCTTCTTCTTCTTCTTCGATTTATTTTTCTTGAATCTTTCATATATATAGATATAATTTCAAGAATTTTGATGATGTAGGGGCTGTGATGGGGCTTTCATTAGCAGCAGGAGGATGGTCATCAAATTTGATAGTATTTCTGA
>CATIWF010120941.1:0-48779 GCA_949630135.1 Balakata baccata
CACAAGTAGAATCCTTTTGATTTGAGTTTTGAAAAATTTTATTTTTCACTGCATAATATGTATGTGATATATGCTCAAAACTCACCATTGGTATCAGAGCCACCTTGTGCCCATTAAAATTAATTTTAATTTAAGGTGCAATTGGATTGCATGGTTTTGATGATTTCAGATCTTTTGATTTGTGAAATTGAAATTAATTTGTAAAATTTGTTTTATATATTTTTCTTTCTTTGATCTAATCATGAGATGAATGAGGATGATTATATTGATTGAAAAATGGTTTGAATACGATTTAAATAATTAATTTCGAATTTATTACAATATTATTAAAAATTGCATAGTTGATGAACATGTGATGTTGTTTGGCTTAATTGTTAGAGCTGTTCATATTTTTCTTTTAATTTGATTTTGGAAAAATTATTTAGATGCATTGAGAATGTGTTTAAGTCTCTAAAAGTGTCGAATAATTAATTAAAAATTATTTTAATTAATTTTTCAAACAAACAAAGAAATGAGACTGTTTTGTTTGATTTTTTTTTGTATGTGAATATTTCATTTCCAGTACATTGAAATATTTTTTATGTGATTAAAAATATATTATTTTGATATTAGATGCATGCCAAAATTAATTTGCTCGAATTTAAATTTCCAAATTAATTCTAGATTATAAATGAGTTGTTTTGAGCATCTTATGTATTGGTTCATTTGTCTTAATTATTTTGGCTTTTGCCAAAATTATTTTGATGAACTTGCGCTGAACCAAAAATGTTAAAAATGATGATTTGACGTTCTAGAAATTTTGGAAATTTTTGGAAATTAATTTTGAGTTAATTTAAATAGAGCAAATGACATATCTAGTATGACTAGAAAGTGACATATATGTTAAAATTAAATTGTTTAATTTTTGACATTATAATAATTTGATTTTAAGGTGAATTAATTCTGGAAATATGGAATTTAATTTAATTTGATTAATTATTAAATTCCATATTAAAGTCATATACAAATTTAAATTGACCGAAACAACAAAAATAGGCAATTTCGGTTCAAGTGTTGAATCAACTTTCAATTTTGTAATCCAAAATTATCACTACCTATTTTATTTTAGTTTTATACATTAGAGAATGTATGCGAGGGATGTATGGAAAGACATGATAGATGATTATCGACTTAGGCCCAATGTGATTGAGCATGCATGAATTTTATTTCATGGTTAATAGGGCCTGCGTGTCCCTACCTATCTTTTCTTTCTCATATATTTTTTTTCTCATTTTATTCCCCTCAAATGTAAATTAAGGTTTTCTATTTTTGAAATATGTAATTAGATTACATAGGATTATGATATAATGGAGATGCAAAGGAGCAAGAAGCAAAGGAGACGGTGCCATAAATAAGAGGACTTAGAAGTAGGAATTTAATTTCTATTTTTGGGTTGTAATTCATGCATATACCTAGATAAGACCTAGTCAATCTCTTTATGGCTTAAGAGATTGATTTTAGTATGTCCATAATCATGTTATATAGTTAATGTAACTATATTTATATACTCATGTGATGAATGTATTATAAAAGCATGCAGTAATAACATGATGAGACTAAATTTATAAAAAGCAATTCACTATTCATAACTCTTCATTTTCTTTTCTCTTCAAGTTTGATCTAATTTTCTAATTTTCTTTTGGATCTAAAAGACAGAAAATAGACAAAGAAGAATTTTTTTGGAGAAGAAAAATTATTGAGACAACAAGAAAATTAAAGAGTTTAATTTTCCTCTCAAATGAACATACATCATTGCTAGCACTTTGATGTATGTTCAAGCCTTCTTCCTATTGGTTTCATTCTCTCATCTTTACGTGGATATTGTTAGAGACAATCCAAGATTGGATTGTTGTAGTTTGCTATAACCCAACAAGGTGAAAAGTTGAAGAAAAATTAAGAAATTATAAAGGTATAATTTTTGAATTTTTCTTGGTTAAATTAGTTTTAATTGGCACAAGTAGAATCCTTTTGATTCAGGTTTTGACAAATTTTATTTTCTCCTGCGTAATATGTATGTGATATATGCTCAAAACTCATCATATAGAAGTGTGCATATGAATGAATGCATGATATTAGATCTTTAGTAAAGCACATTATGACTCAAACTATTTTATTGCGAACCCATAGCCTTTACTATGAATTCGAGAAAACTTATTTGGAAGTTCTCCTAGTGGGTCAGTATCCAATTCCAATTTAAGAAAAACCTTGAGTCATCTCAACAAGCCTTCTTAAATTAAATCGATAGGTATCTGATTCATACCAATTGCACCTTTAAATATAACTACTGACTTGTGCTATCAACTAATTGATATATGCACAAATCATTGAGCTATCAACTCTTGATACATGTACATCTCATGTACATTTACCCAACATCGCCTCCAATTTACTTTGACCTTGAGTCAGCTCAACAAATCAATGAAATCGGTTAAGACCAACCCATTAATCATGAAATCATAGTTCAATGATTTGAACATATTCTTATAGAGCGGGCTTGAGTTAGCTCAACAATCCAGTATCTAAATGTACACTGGTTCTCCCCATATTAATGGAAGAAATTAGTCTTAATTATTATTTATTAAGGGATTTTGTTAATAAAATCTCATCGTGTTTATGGCATATTAAACATACATCTATACATATACATGCATTCAATAGTTACTCCTCTAACCATGGAAGGATTGACTAGGTCTAACCTAAATAGATGCATGAATTACAATATTTAAAATAGAAATCAAATTCCTATTTCTATGTCTTCTTGTAAATGGCGCTAACTCCTTTTGCTTCTTACTCACATTTTCATCTATCATAGTCCTATATAATCTAATTATATAATTCAAAAGAGAAAATCTCAATTTACATTTGAGGGGAGTGAGACGAGAAAATAAATACACGAGAAAAAAAAAAGAGGCAAGGACACGCATACCTTATTTACTATAAAATAAACATGAATCATGTATGCTCAATCACATTGGGCCTAAGTCCATAATCATCCATCATCCTTTCCATATACCTCTAGCATGCATTCTCTAATGCATAGAATAAAATTAAATAAGATAGTGACAATTTTGGACTATAAATATGAAAGTCGGTTTCAACTCTTGAACCTAAATTGTCTACTTATGTTATTTCGGTTAATTTAATTTTGTTAGTCATTTCAATATGGATTTTAATATTTAATCAAATTAATTAAATTCCATACTTCTAGAAATTAATTCAAAATTAATCCACCTTAAAATGAAGTTATTATGATGTCAAAAATTAAACAATTTAATTTTAATATACATACCACTATCTAGTCATACTAGAATTGTAATTGCTCAACTTAAATTAATTCAAAATTAATTTCCAAAAATTTCTGAAATTTCTAGAACCTTATATCATCATAAGCATCTTTAGATTAGCTCAAGTCCATCAAAATAATTTTGGCACAAGCCTAAATTATCAAGACAAACGAACCGATACATTAGACACCTAAAATGACTCATTTATCATATAGAATTAATTTAGAAATTTAAATTTGAGAAAAATAAATTTGGTATGCATTTAACATCAAAATAACAATTAAATATCACATAAAAAATATTCTAAAGTTCTAGAACCAAAATATACACATACAAAAAAATTCAAACAAATTAGCCACACCGGGTGCACTAAAACAGACCCGTTTTGGTGTTTGTTTGAAAAAATAATTAAAATAATTTGTAATTAGTTATTGGACACTTCCAGAAGCTTAAATATATTCTTAATATGTCTAAATAATTTTTCCATAATCAAATTATAAAAAAATCATGAATAGCTCTAATATACAAACCAAACAATATCACAAGTTCATCAAAATAAAATTTTCAGCAATTTTACAATAAATTCGAAATAAATTATTTGAGTCATTTTCAAACCATTTCTCAATCAAAATAATAATTTTAAATTATCCCATGATCTGATTATTGAAAAAAAAAATATATTTAAAACAAATTTTAGAATTTAATTTTAATTTTTCAAACTTATGGAACCAAAATTGTCAAAACCGTGCAATCCGATTGCATTTTTAATAAAATTAATTTTAATGGATACAAATGGGCTTTAATACCAATGTTAGGTTTTGAATATGTATCACATACAAGAAATGCAATAAAAATAAAAATTTCTGAAAATCCGGTTCATAGGATACAACTTGTGCCATTAAAACTAATTTAATAAAGCAAAGATGGAAATTAGTACCTTTAATTTCTTGGCTTGTTTCTTCAATTTTCTTTCTTATTAGGTTGTCGTAAACCATAACAATCCAAAGTAGGATCGTCTCTAATATTGATCCATGCAGAAATGGAAGATTGAAACCTTAAGGGTGATGGTTTGAACATACACAATGTGTTAGTAAAGTGTATGCTCATTGAGAGAAAACCAGGAATTAACACTTAATTCTTTTGTGGCTTGATTAAATTTCTGCCCAAAATTTAATATAAATATGTCTCTAAAAATGCTCCTAGGGTTTTAGAGTCACATTCTAATCCAAACTTGATTCAAAAATCAAGTGGCACCAAAATAGGAGTAAAATAGGGGATTTAGGCAAATTAGGCCAATTGTTAGCCGGGTTGTTGCTGCCAGCAACCCACGCGGGCCCGTAACCCATTTGGAGCTATTTTTCTAGAATTTTTCTTCGATCCCATCACGGTCTAATCCAAAATAATTTTTCTCATAATTTTTGATCCCATCCACGACTTTTTTACTCATTCTTCACGCCTCCAATTCGTGTGACCCATTAACTTCTCGGTTATATTGGCCACTTGAATTAACAATTAATTTTAGCAAGTCATGAGCGGTATTTAGCAACACATTATAACCCCCAATTGACCCAAAAATAAGTGGTTTGATGACAAACCTTCCTATAGACAATATCCGTGCAATTTATCATTTCACAATTATATACCCCACTGGGTTCAGAGTATAGACCATGTGTCAACTTTCACTATACTGACTACGTCACACCTAGTCCAAGTGATGTTAGATCTTGTCCTTGAGACTTATTACTCTTTTAGATATGTCACTGAAGACTATCTTCATGATATTTTTACTCTGGCCAGAGACTCCCGAGTAATTTATTTGGATTAGGAATCAATTTTTTGAATGAAGTTTGGAAACAATATTTGTTTAATTTTGGTTGTTTATTTGGAGTTAGGAAACAATCTCTTCAACAAAGAAGAGAAGGGGCACTGATGATGTTAGAGTGTCGTTTCAAATGCAGTTGTAAATGAATTGAACGATGGGTTTGGTTGATGCTGGAGTGGTACTATCAAAGGTAAATATGTGGTTGAACGGCATAGTATGCAAGTAAAACGGTATTGTTTTTTAGCAGGGCCAAAATGGGAAGAAGTAGTAGCTACATTATTTTCAATATGCCCTTTATTATATAGGTAGATAATATTATTTAAATTTGTCCATTTCAAGTACTTTGCAAAGAGAAAATACTATATGAACCAATATAATATCTCACACTTTGTTCTCATTTTTATTCGTCCGAATAATTTTTTTACAAAAGTTTTAGATTTTTTCTTTAAAATTATCAATTAGATTAGTAGTTGAGTTCTTTTAAAAAATTGTATGTTATTATTTTCATGAGTAAATGTCTTATATTAATAAAAAATTTTTTAACCTCAATAGGTGAGATAAAATGATAACAATTTCTTATTTCTTAATCAATTTTATTTTTTTAATAGTTCTGCTTAACGCGAATTTATATTTTTGAACAGTTGAGCAAAAAAACTAAAAAGCTTAATGCAAATAAATTTGGTGACTTTTATTTTACTAATTTTTTATTAACGTGTATTGCATGTAATTATTAGTTATTAGACTTGTCTTAATTAAATTTCATTTCCATTTTATTATATGTATGCTACAGTTATATAATTTCATTGTTTTATAGTATTTTATTCATAATAAATAAGGGATTTATATTTATCTCAAATTTATTATTACTTTATAGTATTTTATTTATACTTGTAAATTTTTATTATATAACTATAGATCACCTAGCAAATTCATTATAATTCAAATGGAAAGAGGTAATAAGTTCTTTACAGTTATTTTGCCCATCCTTCCAAATTACTAATTTATCCATTCTTTAGAATCATATATAAAATAAAGACAATAAGTACTTTACGGTTATTTTACCTGTCATCCTATTCCCACTTTTATACATGTTATTGTTTATAGTATACCTTAGTTTTCTAATTCGCACATTGTTAGGATCTATTTGCACTTTTTATTTTAAAAAAATAGATATATTTTTTTTTGTAGTTTTTAGTTGTTCTCTATTTTAATTGGTTTTCTAGTGTGAGATTTTTATTTCTAACAAGTATTGTAAGAGCATCTCAATCTCCAACAAATTACAAATTACAATTGCCTTGATTTCTATCTTATATATCGATGTTACTAAAAATGATTTTAATAATTGTTGGATTTTGCATTTTGGATTTCTATGTAGACATGACCCAACCCATTAGAATTAATATTTAAATAATAAAATAATTAAATGTAGGCAATTATATTTGGAATTAAAAACTGCTCCCTTAGCGTCAATATGAAGAATGTAAAAAAATACAGAGAATTGCTCCTTTTTGATAGGTTGTGAAGATGTGCACTCCAACAATACTCCTTATCCACTCCCTTATTAATAAAACTATTTAGAAAAAAAATGAAGAAAGAGTAAGAGAAAAAAAAAAGGAAAGAGAGAAAAGAAAAATGATAAAATATTACTTAAGAGCTCATTCTTTCTTTCATTTCTCCTTTTTTGTAGTTTTTAGTAGGTCTCTATTTTATTTGCTCATTTTTTATGGGTTTTGAAGATGTATCACATACCAAAAGTGCAGTAGAAAATAAAATTTTTCAAAATTCATATTATATGATTTTACTTGTGCTGTTAAAACTAATTTAATAAAAATATAGTTAGAAATTATACCTTTTAATGTCTTAGGTTGATTTTTCAAATTTTCTGATGTTGATTCATGCAGAAATGGAAGAAAGAAACCTTAAAGTTGATGGCTTGAAAACTTTCTAAGTGCTAGCAAAGAAAAGTATTTGTGAGAGAAAATTCATTGAAAATTAACAATTAATTTTCTATGGTGGCTATCATATATTTTCTAGTGTAAAACCCTATTTATAAGTGTTTCCAAAAAAATCCATAAGGTTGCTTAAATACCAAAATAGGGTTTGGAGGGCTAAAAGGGTAGTTTGGCAATAAATTGGCCAAACTCAAGTGCACGCTGATGCGGGCATAGGCTGCGAGCCCTTGCGCAGGCTTGTGATTCCTCCCAAGCGAAATTTCTCCATAATTTTCCCGCGATCCCAACACAATCTGACCCCAAATAATTCTCTCATATTTTTGAATCCCATCCAAGACCATTTTACTCATTCTTCACACCTCCAATGCGTGTGACCCATTAGATTTCCGATTATATTAGCCACCCAAGTTAACAATTAATTCGAGCAAGTCATGTAATGTGCACAATTTATCTCATTATCACGTATACATGCAGTTTTTCATCATACATTAACTTGTATGCATTCTTTATACATATTTACAAATCATAGAATCACAACATTCTTGCTGAAATAAGGATTCACAGGTATGACTAAGTAGTGTCCCGATCATAATGACCCCTTATTACGGTTTGTAATCCTGTGACACAAGTGGTGACATCGGTGATGAACCAAGTTGTCCCAATTTGTACAATTTGTCGTGAGCGTGATTCAATTACTCACAGTTATGATTTTGGAATTCTTTCTAAATTTTAGGTCTAACTTTGCATTCTCAATGCATTTATCTCACATAGCTTGAAAACCAACTATTATATTCTTACCAATATTTGAGAACTATTTAAGGTTCTAGAGCATACCATTTCATTTATACAATATATTTGACATGTAAACCAAGATTTAACATGCGTTCAACTTCTCAATTCGTACCAAACCAATATGATTTTCACATTTTAGAGCTTACCTATCTTAATCTTTTTCTTGTAAGGCATATAAGGCACCATACTAGCATTTGAGCATTTGTAAATGTGCAAAGTCACATCATAGGTAATAAGCCTCAATATACATCAAGCATATAAATCAAGATAAAACATGTTTTTACCTTATTATATCATTCCAATATTGCATTTTTAATATTCACTCCACCCTACCCCACAAGATCATATTATAGGCTTCGAGCCCTATCTTTCATGACCTCCATTAACTTATTTTTCACCAATTATATCTTTACATGTCAATATTCACCTTATGACTAAATCCTCATGCATTCAAACACAAAGCATGAATTACATGCCATGTAATGCCCACAATTTAGGGCTTAGAATTTATATGGATTTTTGAGGGGTATTTTGGTAATTAAAGTGGGTCAATTTTGGCTTATGTTATATTTTGGTGGGTATAATTGAATCCCACTTGGGACACACATTTTTCTAGTTGGGACTCGCCTCTGGTCTACATGTTATAAATACATATTTTTGCACCTTACTCCACACAAATCAGAAACCCGGCCGACACTTGCACAATCTAGATGCTCTAGAAACCCTCCAATTCATTCTCCATTGATTCTCCTTCACCTAAACACTTAAAAACATAACTTGGATTGAATTATCAAGGAATTAATTAGGGTTTTTGGTGTTTTCATCAAGAACATGAGACTTCTGCCAAACAACCTCTATAATCAAATTGTTCACCTATGTTCTTGACTCCTAGACATCATTCGATAAGTGTGATAATATTTTAACATCCTTAGCACTGTTTTAATGGTTATAATTGCATTTAGTTAGTTTTTCCAATATTTTAAAAGGGCTCCTTGAGAATAGAAGGTAAAGAATGGTTTGTAACCCTTTTGATTCATTTGTCTAATGCTAGGAAATGGGGTAGAAGATAGAAACGGATACCAAAACATGAGAGAAATGTTAAAGTGAGAGTTTTCGGCTCAATTAGTTAAGGTTTGTACATATAATCATGTTTATTCACTTTCTGGCTGCATGTTTGCTAGTGTTTAGGTTTATTGGATGGTTTATAGCTGATAAATGCCATGAATAATGATCTGAAATGTTTGGACAGATTGGTATAAGTTAATGGCACAGATTATTCATGATATTTTATGTTTAAATTGGTGTTCAATGAGTTAAATGGTTTATGGCATATTTAAAGTGACAATGTGGTATGTTTCTATAGTCTATGGTGTTTTGGAAACTTGTGTTGTGCATTGGAATCAAGAGATTTAGGGCAGCATGTGAAAACTGAGTTTCACATTATTGATGTCAGGCCTTTCCTAGTCGGGCCCAGGCCTGTACAACCCAGCGATGGGCTAGGCCAATGGCACTAACGCTAAAAGGACATGTATATGATGGTACATGGATTATACAATACATATGCCCAACTTATTATGATGTAATATGGAAACACATGGATTTATTGTTTAATGTACTTTGTGCTATGGCATGACATGAGCTAAAAGGACATGTATATGATGGTACATGGATTATGATAATATGATGATAATATGTTATAATGTTTGGGTTGTCACGCGATATCATGGAAATGTTATCTTAACCATGGATTATGGCTCATGCGATTATTTAAAGAAAATGATGAAAATGCCATTACTCATACTAGGTCTGATTATAGGATAGATGGTGCACCATTAAGGGTGGTTACGGTACCACAGGATTTTTCATGCGTTATTTATCGGGCAAGCGGCTTCAGCTTTGAGAGCGCCCTTAACCCTTTATGCTAGCAATATCTATATACAGTTATGAGTCAAGTTGGCTTCAGCTCCAAGAGCGTACTTGACTCAAGTACAGATACATACAGTTATAATTAGGTGAGTAGGGTGGCTTCAACTTCGAGAGCGCCCCTATTTTCAACCCATATCCGGTAGTTTATTATAAAGTAACTGGGCAAATGAAAAGAATAAATAGGAAAGAGGAATTGGTATTACTGTTCATATGAATACAGGAATGGCTTCCGCTTATCAGGTATGCTACAGTTGTGTGTAATGATTTGATTGGTATGATGGTATGACTATGATTATATGAATTGAAAAATGAGATGAAGTGTCATATTATGCTTTTCATGTAATGAATGATATGTTTTGAACATATATGATATGCATGATAGAATTTATATTTTGGTGGGCAGAATCGAATCCCGGTCGAGAAAGGTTTCCTGCCTAGGACACTTATATTCCCGGTTGGGACTCGCCTTAGGTCTGCAGGTTATAGATATGTGATTTCATGTCTTTTTTTGCTTCCATTTGAACCCTAGCTATCTTTGATGACCAGTAGACCCTCTGAACTCTCCTCCCTCCATCTCCATTGATTCTCCTTCACCTAAAAACAAGTAAAACACATTTGGGTTGGTTTATTAAGGATTTAATTGGGGTTTTTAGGTGATTTCATTAAGAACTCGACCTGTACGTTTTGGACAGATTAGAGGCTGATTTCCTCTGAATTGTTCCTCCATTTTCTTTATTGGTTAGTAAGTAATGATCCTCCCTAAGTCTTTAATCACATTATTTCATAGGTTTGCTTTGTGGTTTGGGGGTTTTCCTTGAATTAGGGTTTAATTTCGATAACCCTATATGAATAGATTGTGTTTAACACTTTTTAATGGGTTGGTGACCAATAGAACTTGTTACTTCTGGCAGGGAACATGCTAGAAGGGGTAAACGATCACCAAGGCATTGAGGAACATTGATAGTGAGGGTTTTTGACTCCATTGTTTAAGGCTACATGTTTGCTAGTGTTTAGGTTTATTGGATGGTTTATAGTTGATAAATGCCATGAATAATGGTATGAAATGTTTGGACAGAATGGTGTGAATTAATGGCAAGGATTATTCATGATATTTTATGTTTAAATTGGTGTTCAATGAGTTAAATGGATTATGGCATGTTTAAAATGACAATGTGGTCTGTTTCTATGGTCTATGGTGTTATGGAAACTTGTGTTGTGCATTGGAATCACGAGATTTGAGGCATCATGTGAAAACTGAGTTTCACATTGTTGATGTTGGGCCTTTCTCGATTGAGAAAAAGGAGTCCCTATTTGGACTCACATGACCCTAGGCCTGCACAGCCTAACGATGGGCCAGGCCAGCGGCACTAATACCATATTGGCACGCCGCAATGTGCTAAGGTACAGACATGCTTGTATGAAAGGTTATGATGCTAGTTTTAATGATATGGAATACATATGCCTAACCTATTATGATGTAATGTGAGAAAAATATGGATGCGTTAATTATGGCATGATGTACTATGTGTTATGGCATAACATGAAATAAATGGACATGTATATGATGATACATGGATTATGATGATATGATGATAATATGTTGAAATATGATAAGTTGCTATGCAAATATCATGGAAAAGTTATTATGATTATGGAATAAGTCTCATGTGATTAAAAAGGAAAAGATATAAATGCCTTTACTCATACTAAGACTGACTATAGGATAAATGTCATGTCATTAAGGGTGGTTACAGTACTGTATGATTTTTCATGCCTTATTTATTAGGCAAGGTGGCTTCAACTTCGAGAGAGCCCTTGATCCATTATGCTAGCAATTATTTTATACAGTTATGAGTCAAGTTGGCTTCAGCTTTGAGAGCGTACTTGACTCAGGTGCAGATATAGATAGTTATGATTAGGTGGGTAGGGTAGCTTCAGCTCCGTGAGCACCCCTATTTACAACTCGTATCTGGTAGTCTTGTATAGAATGATTGGGCAATTTAAATGAATAAACGAAAATAGGGTAATGTAATATAATGTGAGGAATAAGGAAAGACTTCCGCTTACCAGGTATGCTATAGTGATGTGTAATGATTTGATTGGCATGATGATAGGACTATAATTATATGAATTGAAAAATGAGACAAAGTGTTATAATATGAATTTCATGCAATGAATGATATGATTTGAACATGTATGGTATGCATGATAGAATCTATATAATTATATGTACCACTAAACTTGGATAGCTTAGGGTGTGGGTTTCCTGCATATAGGTTCAGAGCCATAGGAAGAGTTGATAAGGAGAAACTAAGCCAGTCATAACAGTCAGAATTAGAGTTAGCTCACACTTTATGCATTTTACATATTCATGCATTTTGGGATTGTGGAACTTTTTTGTTTTAAAAAGGGATTATTGTATTAAGTTTTCATCGATATTTTATTTGGGTGAGTTTAGCCCTTAGTTATAGACTTTATGGTCATGGAGTTTTATATAAGCGTGGACACATGTTGTCTATTTATATGTTGATCATATGTATGTTAATGGTTTACGTTTAAAATCAATAATTTATATATGCAGTAGCACTCTCTCGTATGGTGGTTAAGTATGCTATGGGAAGGTGTTACAGGATGAGTTGGCCAAAATCCATACTTAGTTTTCATACATGGAATCCATTTTTAACTTCACGACATTTAGCCAATTGTTAGATTCTGAACTATTAAGAACTTCTTAGTAGATAGTAGCCTCTATGAGCAATATATCATTCTGTTCATTATGAGAAATTCATATCTCTCAGGAGAGGAATGTATCCTACTAGATCTACGAAGCTCTTATGCTTCATAATGTGTAGCTGCAACTTCATCTGTATGAGTAATGAGTTTGGGTTATAGTTTTTCAGCATCTATGATGTCTCAAATTTAGTACTCACAAGTGTATAAACTGATTGCAATACCGGTAAATTCACTCTCGAAGTAGATCTCACAAGGAATTGTTTGGCTTAAATTCTAAATTAATTAAAAGGGAAAAGTATACATAAATGGCTTGTGCTTTTCCCAATTTTTAAATAAAGGTCAGAGTTATTTTTTTTTGACAAAACAAGGTTGATGGTTTACTCTGTTAGCAAAAAAAGGTATATTGCCATTAACGGTGTTAAGTGGTACTGATGTGGCGATGACATAGCACTTTTTTTGACGTGGCGTTGATGTGGTATCCACATCAGTGCTCATGTGGCACATACGTAGTATTGGCATGTCAAAAAAATCGTCACGTCATCGTTGATGTTAGTACCACTTAATGCCGTTAATGGTAATATACCTTTTTTGCGCTAACATACGATAGGTTTTGAGTATGCATCATATACATATTACACAGCGGAAAAATAAATTTTTCAAAACCCAAATCAAAAGATTCTATTTGTGCCAATTAAAACTAATTTAACCAAGGAAAATTCAGAAATTATACCTTTTTATAATTTCTTGATTTTTTTTCAACTGCTCACCTTATTGAGCAAACCACAACAATCCAATTTTGGATTGTCTCTAACAATATCCATGCGAAGATGAGAGAATGAAACCACTAGAGAGATAGCTTGAACATACCTCAAAGTGCTAGCAATGATGTATGTTCATTTGAGAGGAAAATTAAACTCTTTAATTTTCTTGTTGTCTCCATAATTTTTTTTCTTCTCTAAAAAATTCTTCCTTGTCTATTTTCTATCTTTTCGGGTCTTTAGATCTAAAGGAAAATAAAAAAACTTAAGAGAGAAGAAAATGAAGAGTCATTCCAACAAAATGGCCAATTTATAGGTGGTTGATGGCCTGCCTTGCGGCCAATCGGTAGGCTTGCCAAGTCAGCGGGCCCATTAACTCTTCCGAGAGATTTTTTTTCCCCAATCTTATCGCGATTCGACTCGAAATAATTTTTTCATATTTTCAATCTCATCCAAAACCATTTTACTCAATCTTCACATCTCCAAAGTGTGTTACCCATTAGGTTCTTGGTTATGTCAGCCACTTAAATTATCAAATAATTTAAGCAAATCATGAGTGGCATTTAGCAACACATCATTGTTCAGTTTTGAACATGTATCTCATACACAAAAAATCAGCGGAAACAAAAAAAATAAAAACCCAAATCATAGGATTCTACTTATGCTATTAAAAATAATTTAACAAAATCATAGTGGGAAATTATACCTTTAATTTTTTGAACCAATCCTTCAAATTTCCTTTTTATTGGGTTGTAGCAAACTACAACAATCTAATCTTGGATTGTCTCTAATGATAATCCATGCGGAAATTTAACAAAGAAACCACAAGGGTAATGGTTTGAACACACACAATGTGCTAGCATTGTGTATTTTGTTTGAGATAAATTCTAAGAAAATTTACTATTAATTTTCTATGGTGGCTACCTCAATTTTTCTGATAAAAATAATATTTATAGGTGTTGCCAACTCTATTAGGAGTGATGAATTCGCTATTGGCTACCTAATTACCTTCGAATATCTCAAGCTATACCTAATCACCATCCTATAAATGAACTCTATGAGGCAACAAGGAATGGAGTCAAAGCACAGAATTAATATCCAAAATATCCATGAGTACCTCAAGTCTAAGGATAAATGCACCATTGCTACAATGAGATTATCATTGACATTTGAATAGATAATCCATATGATTGTCTCATAGTAGGTCATCCAATGTACTTGACTACTCTTAGCAGGCATATACATGTTAACTTTGAACATCTCATGTTTACAACTTATGAGATTTACTGCTTGATCTAGTTAAGAAGTATAACATATGCTAGTCTATCCAGATCAACAATGTCCCATCTTGTTGATCCTATGAGTAGGGATAATTTAGATACTAATATAATTACAAATGATAAGAATCTCATTATCATGATCCCATCATGATTTTCTTCATGCTATGTTTCATATCATGGACTTTCATTAATCAATTTAAGATATATATCAATTCAAATGCAAATGAATACTAATATAATGAAAGAATGCCTTTATGAATGTGTACACTAAGTGTCTGAGGCGATTGCCTTTTGGGAAACAATCTCCCACTTGCATTAAAGCCAATTGCCATTGTACATTACACTATAGGCAAGGATATGACTATCATATTCCTTTTAGGGTTTTGGTCTAGTGACTTGATCAAATATTGATAAGATTGAGTACATGTTTAGACCTTTTGATGAGACCATGATCCCTTTGCATATGCAGTGGCTCTATTGTTGTTCCAATCATATTGGATTTACAATATTTCCTTTTCAAATTGCTTCATCGGCTGCCTTGGAATCTGTAATGTACTTTCAGTTGTGGAATCATTAGCCATCATCTGTTTGAAACTTTTCCAATTAACTAGACAACTATTTAATGTGAATACATAGCACGACTAAGATTTTGAGTTATCCTTATGAAATTGGATGCTAGCATCCATAGTCATGCTTACCTTAAGCTTACTATCTCTTTAAAAAAAAGAATACATCCTTATCCTTCTCAAGTATTTAAGGATTCCTTGATAGTCGCTTATAAAACCTTTAAGGAATCATATTAATATCCACTCATGAAACTTAAAGCTTGATATCCATTGGGCCTAGAACATAGCATAACACAAAGTGCTTCCAATAGCCAAAACTTATGGAGCATTACTCGTGCTCATCCATTTATATTATGCCTTTGGATATAAAGGCTTAAAAAGAGTAATCCTATCGATCATAGGAATATCTCATGGACTATTTCAATCTAACCACTTTAGCATCTTAGCTATGTAGACTAAGAAAGACTGAGTAACCTCTTAGATATATCTCTATAGATTTTAATCCTCTTTTAGCAGGTTACTTTTAAAATCCTTCTAAGAGAATTATTATAGAGTAACTTAGAAATGAGAGATCATTTCTTACTAATGGTATGTCTTCCATATACTTCACTAGGAACAAAATGGCACTCCCACTAACCTTCTTGAAAACAGAAGAATCATCCATATATTGTGAGAAAACAAACTCTTTGATTATCTCATCAATTTAGATGTTTCAACTCCTGGATATTTGTAGTAATCCATCAATGGATTTTGCAATTTGTATCCTATTTCATTATCATCAGATATGAATCTCTTAGGTTGTGTTATGTACACATCTTAAGTCAGATTTCCAAAATGAAACCTATCTTCATATCTATTTGCAAAATCTCATAATAATGAGTAGCAATGACTAGGAGTAACATGATGGATTTAAGCATAGTATATAGAGTAAAAAGTCTTGTCAAAGCTAACCTTTGTCTTTAACAATGTCTTTTAACTATCAACTTTAGCTTTATAGGCAACTACATTACCTTCCATATTAGTCTTCTTCTTGAAGACCCGCTTGCACTGAATGGGATTTTATTCCATTTAGTGGGTTAACCAAAGTCCATACTTGGTTTATAGTTATGGAATCTGTATCAACTTATGACTTATGGCCATTAGTCATATTCTGAACTCTTTAGAGTCTCCTCATAAGTAGTAGACTCATTATCCTCTATGAGCAATACAGCCTTTTATTCACTTATAGGAGATCGATATCTCTTGGGAACAACCCGTATCCTACTTTACTTATGAAACTCTTGTGTTTCATAAGGTCTTACTGTTACTTCATTTATATGAATAACATATTTTGGCTTTGTTAGTTGATTTGTGTCTACTTGTGTATATATATTTGAACTTCATCAAGTTCATTGTTACTCCCACTATCTTATTGTAGAAGAAATTTTTTTCTTGGAAGATAGCATTGTTTGAAACAAACACCTTTTGCTTCAAACAGTGGTAAAACTAATAACCAAATGACTCTTATTGGATATCCCACATATAGACATAGGGTTAGATTGAGCTTTATACTAATCCAACATTATCTACTTCTCTTATGTAAGATAATCTTAAACTTTCATTTATCAAAGAACATGTTTTATGTTATTTCATATCTTATATAGAACAACATTAACTGACTGATAAGGTATTATGTTTATCACATGACATAATTCCATGTGTACGACCATAAAAGGAACTTTAAGGAATTTTAAAAGCTTATTATGTACCTTACCATGTCTAACAAGGTTCCAATACTGCTTTTAGCCATATCATTATGCTATGACATATAAAATATGGTTCATTCAGATAAAATCTTATTATCTCTTATATGACATTGAAACATTTAGCTTAAGTATTATTTCACTTTAATATAATCTAAGTGTCTTAATACTTTAACTAATTGTTCCTCTACTTCATTTTTTAATTTTTTGAATATTTCAAAGGTTTCAAATTCGTATCTCACTATATAAAAATAGCTGAATTATGAGCGATCATAATTAAGGTAATGAAGTAGACAAAACCATTTATGGCATGCATGAACATTGGTCCACATATATCTATATGTACAAGGTTTATCAGTCCTTTTGCATGTTCATTCTTTTTTACTAAAAAGTGATTTTGTTAACTTGTTTAGCAAATGAGATTCATATGTGTCACATGATTCACAATCAAATGATCCTAAGTTACCATAACTCATCATGTGATTCTCTTTTATTTGCCCGAGTTGACAATGCCACAATTTATGATTTTAGGTCATCAACCATTTAAATTTAATATTGAGGATATAATCAAACATTCTAAAATCATAAACTTTATTGTATAATGTTTTAGTTTCATAAGGAATATCATTTGACCACACAGATTAACAATTGTTCTTAATAGTCAAATGAAGAAATTTTGTTTAACTATTAAACAAAATTATATTCTTTATTCATAAACTAAAACAAAATTGTAATTGTTTAAATCTTTAAACAAGCTTACTAGAGAGTTTTGAAACTTAAGCCTCTATAACTATTGTAGCAACTATTGTTATATGGTCAATGTGCACAGTTTCGACTCTCCTTACTTAAGCATTCTATTGTTTTTTTGGTCTTGTATATCTTTTATATGTGAGACCTACATGTAGTATCTAATACTCATGTGTTTTTACAAGAAAAAATTTTATCCTCTTTATTAAATTTACTTGAAATAGAAGGTGCATCTATATGCCTTATCCTTTTGCTTCTTTAAAATTCCAAATATGCTTTGTTATTCCATTTTCATTTTTCAACTTTTTCCATAATGGAAGTACCTTTTAAGATGTCTTTCTACTTTTTCCTTTTATCTATAATGCATGTTACATTTTAGATCTCCCTTCTATCATCTTGGAGTGGTAGAACAATTTAGATATCTCATATCACTCAACGTGAGCTTGCTCATTAGCCATCTCTATAAGATGATACATAATGGTTTTACATCCATTTCCATGCTATGTTTGAAGTTTGAATAACTTAGGACCAATTCTTTGTTATCCAAGCACTTCTTGTATGCAAATTGTTCATAATACTTTGCACCTCAAGCATTAAGGGAAGGAAAATAGCTATTCCGATACTTCAGCAACCTTTTGGATTTGAGAACCATTCTCAGTTTTATGTCAGTCAAGGAAGCTTAGGTTAGTCAAAATGTATGACTTATGATTATGCTTTGATTCACAATAAATGATATGATTCTAACAACTTAGACGTAAAGATCGATATTATAGAAGTGTGTACATGAATGAATACATGATATTAGGTCTTTAATAAACTGTATTATGACTTCCACTATTTTATTGTGAGTCTATAGCTCTCTCTATGAACCCGAGAGAACCTAAATAAATGTTCTCTTAGTGGGTCAATATGCAATTTGCTAAGAATGACCTTGAGGTAACTCAACAAACCATCCTTAGTTTAGTTAGTAGGTATTTGATCCATACCAATTGCATTTCCATGCAATTATCAAATCTTGTGCTATCAACTAATTGATGTGTGCATACACATTGGGCTATCAACTGTTGATATGTGCATATCTCATATACACTTATCCAACTTTGCCTCCAATACTCATTGACCTTGGCGCAAATCCAATAAATCAATGATATTAGTTTAGTCCAACTCATTAATCATGAACTATATTTTCAATGGTTCGAACATATTCTTATAAAGTGAGCTTGAGACAACTCAACAGCTCTAACTTTAGAAGAACTCTAGTTCTCCCCACATTAATAGAAGGCATAAGACATAATTGTTTATCTAGCGAAAGATTTTGTTAATTTAGTCTCATCATGTTATTATTGCATGCTTTTATATATTATACATTCATCATATGGATATACAAAGATAGTTACATTAACTATATGACATGATTATGGACATGCTAAAGTCAATCTCTTGAGCCAAAGAGAGATTGACTAGGTCTTACATAGGTATATACATGAATTAAACCCAAAAGTAGAAATCAAATTGCTACTTCTAAGTCTTCTTGTTTATGACACTATCTCCCTTGCTTCCTACTCTTTTTCATCTTTATTCTATCATAATCCTATGTAATCTAATTACGTATCTCAAAAATAGAAAACCTAAATTTACATTTGAGGAGGATGAGAAAAGAAATACATGAGAAAAAAAAGATAGGCAGGGATACACATGCCTTATTTATCATAAAACAAAAATCATGCATGCTCAATCACATTGGATCTAAGTCCATAATCATCTATCATACCTTTCTATAAACCCCTAGCATGCATTCTCTAATACATAAAATTAAAATAAAATAGGTAGTGGTAATTTTGGATTATAAATTTGAAAGTTGATTTAACACTTGAACCAAAATTACCTATTTTTGTTATTTTGATCAATTTAATTTTGTATGTCATTTTAATGTGAAATTTAATAATTAATTAAATTAAATTAAATTAAATTTCATATTTCCATAATTAATTCAAAATTAAATTCACCTTAAAATCAAATTATTATAGTGTTAGAAATTAAATAATTTAATTTTAACGTACATGTTACTTTCTAGTCATACTAGATATGCTATTTGCTCAACTTAAATTAATTCAAAATTAATTTCCAAAAATTTTCAAAATTTTCAGAATCTCAAATCATCATTTTAAGCATATTTAGGTTAGCTCAAGTCCATCAAAATAATTTTGGCACAAGCCAAAATTATCAAAAGAAACGAATCAACACATAAGACGCTCAAAATGACTCATTTACAGTCTAGAATTAATTTGGAAATTTAAATTTGGGCAAATAGATTTTGGCATTCATCTAACATCAAAATAATATATTTTTAATTACATAAAAATTATTTCTAGGTGCTGGAAACGAAATATTCACATACAAAAAAATCAAACAAAATAGTCCTGCCAAGTACTCTAAAACAGACCCTTTTTGGTATTTGTTTAAAAAATTAATTAAAATAATTTTTAATTAATTAATGGATAGTTACATAGGCTTAAACACATTCTCAATATGTCTAAATAATTTTTCCATAATCAAATTACAAGAAAAATATGAACAGTTTCAACAATTAAGCCAAACAACGTCACATGTTCATCAACAATACAATTTTCAGCAATTTTGTAATAAAATCAAAATTAATTATTTGAATCATATTCAAGCCATTTTTCAATCAATATAATCAACTTCAATCATCTTATGATCAGATCATAGAAAGAAAAATATATAAAACAAATTTTACAAACCAAAAGATCTAAAATCGTCAAAACTGTACAATCCAATTGCACCTTAAATTAAAATTAATTTTAATGGGCATAAGAGGGGTCTGATACCAATGTTGGGTTTTGAGGATGAATCACATTTATAAAATAGCAGCGGAAATAAAAAAAATAAAATCTGAATCAAAATATTCTACTTGTGTCATTAAAACTAATTCAATTAAAAATAGTTAGAAATTATACATTTTAATTTCTTGTATCAATTCTGCAAATTTCCTTTTTGTTGGATTAATACAAACCACAACAATTCAATATAAGATCGTCTCTAATGATAATCCATACGGAAATGAAGAATGAAACCACTAGGGTATACCTTGAACACACTCTATGTGCTAGCAAAGAGTGGTGTTCCTAGAGAGAAAAATCAAGAAAATTATCAAATAATTTTTATGGAGGCTATCAATAATTTTTTGATGGAAAAATATTATTTATAGGTGTTCCTAAATACTCTAGGTTTGGCAAAATTACCAAAATGGATTTGGAGGGCTAAATTGGCAAATTGACCAAACAATTTCCAGCCTGGGTGTGCACTGGCCAGGCCTAGCGTTCGTGCAGCCCATGCGCCGCCGATCAATTTTTTTCTGGATTTTTTTCGTGATCTTATCACAATCCAATCCTAAATAATTCTCTCATATTTTTGGATATCATCTAATGCCATTTTATTCATTCTTCAAACTTCCAATGCATACGACCCATTAGGTTCCCAGTTATATTGGCCACTCTTAACAATTAATTCGAACAAGTCATGAGCGGTATCTAGCACTACATCATAACCCCCAATTGACCAGAAAGTCAGTGGTTTGACCACGAACATTTCCATAGACAATAATATGTGCAATTCGTCCTTTCAGCATCTTCAAAATGTTTCCACTCTGGCTAGAGATTCCCAAGTAATGATCAAGACAAGAGGCCGTGGATATACTCTCCCTCTATTAGGAGCAGTGAATCCTTTGTTGGCTACCCAATTACCTTCAAATACCTTAAGTTGTATCCAATCACCACCCTATGAGCGACCTCTATGAGGCAACAAGGAATGGACTCAAAGTACAGAATCAGTATCCAAGATATCCTTGAGTACCTCCAGTTTAAGGATACATGTATAATTGCTATAATGAGACTATTATTGACAATTGAATAGATAACCCATTTGATTGTCTTATAGTAGATCATTCAATGTACTTGACTACTGTTAGTAAGCATTCACATGTTAACTTTGAATATCTCATAGTCTATCCGGATCAATAATGTCCTGTCTTGTTGATCCTATGACTAGGGATAATTTATATACTAGCATAATTACACATGATAAGAACCTCATTATAATGATCTCATAATATGAATATCATTATCGTGATCCCATCATAATTTCATATCATGGATTTTGTTAATCAATTTAAGATCTATATCAATTTATATGCAAATGACTAATATAATGAAAAAATGTCTTTTTGAATGTGTATACTAAATGCCTAAGGCAACTGCCTTTTAGGCACATCTTTAACAAGGTAACTATGGTGTTCAGAAAAATAAAGAAAGAAAGCTTTGTTTCGTCGAATCGTTCAACAAAGCCAAAGTTTACGGGAGTGGTATGCTATTGTTTTGAAAGTTGCTATGAAAATTTTATGGACATGGACGAATCCTGTGAGACGCTTCTGTGGGTATCCGAACTATGGGGGTATGTGTTCTTTGATTTGAATGTATATTGAGTGTAATGGTTTTCTCTCATGCTTATTTACTTTGAGATATTAGCTGTATACGACAATATATCAGTTAATGTAATTTAATGTATATGACAGTATGGTGGATGCAAGTATATGAAGTATGTTGATCCAGAGGTTTGTGTATAATCAAAACATGTGACAAATGAGTTGATGAAGAAATGAGTTTGAAGATGTTGAGAAAATTAATAAAAGCAGAGGAAGAAACAAAATGTGCATTTGGTTTTTGATTGTTGTAATATGTTTGATAATTCTGTTGTTTATATAAATTTGATGGTATGTTATGGACAAGTAGATTTAATGGTAGCTTTAGATATGTGTTATGAATATGAATGTATTAGAATTAGGTTTGAAAAATTGACAGAAGTAATGCTCTTGTGTAATTATATTTCAGTTAATAAAATCTGAGTTTCTGTGAGTTTTTGATTGAAATTGGTATGAAGATTAGCTATTGCAAACGGAAATATGGAAAAAAGGTAGAATGACAAAAAAAAAAAAAAGGCTGATGTGCAAGTGCAAATGGAATAACCCTTTTATGAAGATAGATTGGAAAAAAAATGGCTGATATGCATATGCAAAATCTTTGAGGTCTATGCAAAATTGATATGAAGATTACCTTATTATATCATAGTCATACTTACTATATATAAAAGTGGTAATAGGAGAGACAGATAAATTTACCGAAAAGCTAACATGAGTGTATTAGTTAATTGGATTAATTTTGTCATTTACTAATTGAATTTATTAGTGAATAATATTAATAATTTATTAATTAGAATTTCAATTCTATTAAGACTAGATAACTATGTTTTATATATAAAAAAATCATATAACTAATATTAACAAGAAAAAAATAAATTAATAAAAAAATACTAATGTCCAACATTTTTTTTTGTTCCGTGAATACTATTAATGAAAAATAATAATATTATTTTATTAGTTAATTGAGTTAATTTTTTCATTTACTAATTGAATTTATTAGTGAATAGTATTAATAATTCATTAATTAAAAGTTCAATCCTATTAGAATTAAATAATTATATTTTATATATAAAAAATCAGATAATTAATATTAAAAAAAGAAAAAAATGAATTAATAAAAAAATACTAATGTCTAACATTTTTTTTGTTTTGTGCATACTATTAATGAAAATTAATATTATTATTTTTAATTATAAAGAAGTGATAATTATAAAAAAAATTCTAACGTTTAATCCAATTTTTAATTAATGTCCAATATTCTTTTAAGTTCCATAAATACTATTATTTTTAATTTATGAATTACAAATATGTGATAATTATAAACAAAACTCTAACATTTAATCCAATTTTTAATTTAATGTCCAAAGAACTAACATTGAAGAAGAAATATTTGATATATTTAGAGTTATATAATATATCTAACTTTTATTGTTATTATATATAATAAATATTTGATCATTATACTTTAATTATTGGTAGCTTCTCCTTATATCTTATTCTGACTCCGCCCTTATCCATGTCTATAATTAAGTTGGAAAAATTTCAAAAGAGAAGTTTTGTAAAATTAGAATAAAAAAAAAAGGAATATAATTCAATAATTAATTTTTCTTAATTACATACATAACAAGTTAATTTTTTAAAATTTACATACATAGTAAAATATAATTTATGTTTATATAAAATATAAGAATAAAATATAATTAACAAACATTAATATTTAAATTAAATATGACTTAATTACATGATAATTAAAAGTAAATAAAATTAATTTGCTGGATAAGATTATTATTATTATTATTGATTTAATAATGATGAATCTAAATATTAAAAATTACGTGCATCGCACGTGGATGATTAGGAATAGGAGGACAAAAAAATGATTGTAAATTACGTACTGTCTCCATTTTATATATAATTCTTTACAATTGACAAATTAGTAATCTTCATGTGAGTTATAATATGAGTTCAATATTTAATTATCACGTGCAAGACACATTAATGAAAAATCATAATCATATCATAATCATGTAATCATACTATATATAAAAGTGAGAATATGAGAAACATGCAAATTTGAAAAAAAGAAAAATTAATTTAATAAAAAAATATTATGAAAGCACGATAAAAAAATATCTATAGCATATTGTCATTTAAAGTACAATAATAATAGTTTTTACTGAAATATTAAATTTATATAATAGTAAGTCTATGCATGTAACACATTATATGAATTTCAAAATATTGAGTACAATTTTTATAAATTATTTGAAAATTTATAATTTGTTAATAATTTTTATATAGTTTAATAATTAATTTATTTTAATCATATACAGAATGAATTAAGTTTTTAAAATTTACTTGCATAGTATAATATAATTTACTTTTATATAAATTATAAGAATAAAATATAATTAACAACCATTAGTATTTAAATTAAATGTGACTTAATTACATGATAAGTAAAAGTAACTAAAATTAATTTACTGAACAAGATTATTATTATTTATTTAATAATAATAATGTGTCTAATTATTAAAAATCACATGCATCGCATGTGGATAATTGGGAATATGGGGACAAAGAAAATGATCGTAAAATACTTATTATCTCTATTTCATATATAACTCTTAATAATGAACAAATTAGTAATTTGAGAGATGGACAAAATGACCGTAAAAATACTTAATACCTCTATTTTATATATGACTTTTAATAATGGACAAATTAGTAATTTTCATATAAATTATAATACAAGTCCAATATCTAATAATTATATACAATGCAGTCAACCTAATTGTATTAGTTAATATGTTTAATTTTGTTTTTTAATAATTTAATTTATTGATGAATAGTATTAATAATTCATTAATTAGAAGTCCAAGTCTATTATAATTAGATAACTATGTTTTATATATATAAAATATATAGCTAATATTAAAAAGAAATAAAAAATAATTTAATAATAGAATATTAGAAATGTATGGTTAAAAAAAATATAATAGATAAGATTATTTGTATATAGTAAATAAATTAACAAATATAGTAGACAAGATAATTAATGGGCCATATAATATGACATGATTTTTTTGTATATAGTATGATATAAGAATCAAATATAATTAACAACTATTAGTATTTAAATTAAATGATACTTAATTACATGACAATTAAAAGTAACTAAAATTAATTTACCTGACAAGATTATTATTAATATTTTTTTAATAATGATGAATCAAATTATTAAAAATCACAATAGAAAATAGTGGGGATAGAAAAAATGACCATTAAATATTTACTGTTTCTATATTATATACGACTCTTAATAATTGACAAATTAGTAATTTGATAAATTTTGAGATAAACATACACTTCTTTAATTCACTATGAATGAAATATCATAATAAAACGAAACAAATTAATAAAAAATAAAAAATTATATAAAAACTAAATGATAATTAATGACGAATCCAATATCTAATAATCAATGCAAGCACACCAACTTGATTATATTAGTTAATTGAGTTAATTTTATCATTTAATAATTTAATTTATTATTGAATTGTATTGACAATTCATTAATCAAATTATTTTATTTATTTTATTATTTATTAAATTAATTAACTTAAATATTAAGAAGTAATAAAATAATTAAATAACTTAATAAGTAATAAAAATGTATTATAAGTAATGAACATACGATATACAATCAAGTTCATAACGATAAACAATCATATTCAAGAGGATGAATAATCAAATTCAAAATAATGTACAATTAAAATATAAATATTAAGCCAATATACGATAAATATGTGATGAATAATCAAGTTCAAAACGAAGAATAATTAAATTCATAACGATGAACAATCAAATTCTAATAAAAGAATTTATAAATTCATCATCATAATTTACTATACATAATTTATTATTATTAAAACCATAAAATACGTACTACTTCTATTTTATATATGACTTTTAATAATGGACAAATTTATAATTTGATAGAATTTGAGATAGACATTACTAATATAATTCACTATGAATAAAATATCATAATAAGATAAAATAAATTAATAAAAAAATTACATAAAAATTAAATAATGATTAATGACGAATTCGATATTTAATAATTACGTACAAAACACGTTATGAAAAACTAGTATCTATAAAAGTGGAAATGTGAGGCTAGCAAATTTACTAAAAAGTTAATCTGATTGTATTAATTAATTGAATTAATTTTGTTATTTATTAATTGAATTTATTAGCGAATAGTATTAATAATTCATTAATTATAAGTTTAATTCTATTAGAACTAGATAATTATGTTTTATACATAAAAAAATCAGATAACTAATATTAAAAAGAAAAAATAAATTAATAAAGAAAATATTAATGTCCAATATTTTTTTTATGTTCCGTGAGTACTATTAATGAAAATTAATATTATTATTTTTAATTATAAATAAGAAATAACTATAAATAAAACTCTAACATTTAATCTAATTTTTAATTTAATGTCCAACATTTTTTCAAGTTCAGTGAATAATTTTATTTAAAATTTATATTATTATTTTTAATTTATGAATTACAAATAAGTGATAATTATAAATAAAATTCTAACATTTAATTCGATTTTTAATTTAATATCCAAAAAACTGATATTGAATGAGAATTACTTGATATATTTAGAGTTATATAATATATCTAACTTTTATTGTTATTATATATAATAAATATTTGATAATTTACACTTTGATTATTGTTGGTCTTTTCTTATATCTTATAAAAATTAGAATAAAAAAAATATTAAGAATATAATTCAATTATTATTTTTTCTTAATCATATACATAACAAGTTGAGTTTTTAAATTTTACATGCATAGTAAAATATAATTTACTTTTGTATAAAATATAAGAATAAAATATAATTAACAAATATTAATATTTAAATTAAATGTGACTTAATTATATGATATTAATTTGCTGGACAAGATTATTATTATTTATTTAATAATGATGAATACAATTATTAAAACTCATATACATCGCACGTGGATGATTAGAAATATGGATTACAGATAAAATGAACATAAAATACTTACTACCTATATTTTATATATAATTTTTAATAATAAACAAATTAGTAATCTTCATATGAAATATAATACGAGTTCAATATTTAATAATTACGTGCAACACGTGTTAATGAAAAATTATAATAATATCATAATCATGATATCATCATTCTATATATAAAAATGAGAATAAGAGGACATGCAAATTTAGAAAGAAAAAAATTAATTTAATTAAAAAATATTATGAAAGTACTGTATAAAAAAATAACAATAGCATATTGTTATTCAAAGTATAACAATAATGGTTTTTATTAAAAGATTGAATTTATATAATAGAAATTATAAACTAAAATACAATCATGCACGTAACATATAATATGAATTTCAAAATATTGAATATAATTCTTATAAGTTATTTGAGAAATTATAATTTTTTAATAATTTTTATATAGTTCAATAATTAATTAATTATTTTAATCATATACATAATGAGTTAAGTTTTTAAAATTTATTTGCATAGTATAATAAAAATACTTATTACCTCCATTTTATATATAACTCTTAATAATTAACAAATTAATAATCTTCACATGAATTATAAAAATCTAAGATTTAATAATTACATGCAACGAGCCAACCTGATTGTATTAGTTAACATGTTTAATTTTGTCATTTAATAATTTAATTTATTTGTAAATAGTATTAATAATTCATTATTTAGAAGCCTTAGAACTAGATAACTATGTTTTATATATAAAAAATATATAACTAATATTAAAAAGAAATAAAAAATAATTTAAAACACGGTAAAAAAAATAATAGACAAGATAATTTGTATATAGTAAATAAATTAATAAATATAATAAACAAGATAATTAATGAGCCAGAAAATATGACGTGGCTTTTTTTTTATATATAGCATGATATAAGAATTAAATATAATTAACTATTAGTATTTAAATTAAATGTGACTTAAGCTAGACAAAATTATTGTTATTATTTATTTAATAATGATAAATTCAATTATTAAAAACCACGTGATGATTGGAAATAATGGAAACAGACAAAATGACCGTATATTATTTACTATCTTTATGTTATATATGACTCTTAATAATGAATAAATTAGTAATTTGATGGAATTTGAGATAAATATGCACTTCTATAATTCATTATAAATAAAATATCATAATAAGACAAACCAAATTAATAAAAAACAAAATATAAAAATCAAGTGATGATTAATGACGAATCCAATTTATAATAATCATGTGTAAGCATATCAACTTGCTTGTATTAGTTAATTGAGTTAATTTTCATTTAATAATTTAATTTATTAGTAAATAGTATTGACAATTAATTAATCAAAATATTTTATTTATCAAATTAATTAACTTAAATATTAATAAGTAATAGAATAATTAAATAACTTAATAAGTAATAAAAAAAATGTTATAAATAATGTTCAAGATGTGAATAATCAAGTTCAAAATAATATACAATTAAAATATAAATATTAAATCTAATTAACAATTAAATTTAAAATGATGAATAATCAAATTCATAACAATGAACAATCAAATTCTAATAAAAAAATATACGTAATTTATTATTACTAAAACTATAAATTGCTTACTACCTCTATTTTATATAACTCTTAATAATGAACAAATTAGTAATTTGATAGAATTTGAGATAAACATGTACTCCTATATTTCACTATGAAAAAAATATCATAATAAAATGAAAACAAATTAATAAAAAATTACATAAAAATCAAATAGTAATTAATGACGAGTCAAATATTTAATAATCACATATAAAAGACGTTAATATAAAACTAGTATACAATGAACAGACAATTAAAATTTGACCATAACCTGTTATGTAGACAAACCGTAACCTATTATGGCAAAAATGAGCATAACATGTTATGCTCATAGACACATGTGCAATTGCACCTCAAAATTTGAGGCCTCTAACCTGTTATGTACACAAACCTCAAAATCTATTATATTATTCACACATTCCCCAAATAATGACCAAATAACAAAACCTAATTATGTATGCAAACCTTAAAATTTTAGGACTCAAAACCTGTTATGCAACCAAAAACCACACAATCACAAACACAATACTCAGTAACATGCAATATCAATACAAATAAGAATCCATAGCAACAATCTTAGTAACCTTCACAACTTGCACACAAATAAGAATCCATTGTAGCAATCTCAATAACCTTCACAGCATTAAAATGCCATAACTATTCCATAGCAACCAAATATAATCACACACAAAATATTTAAGTCTAAAAGTAGAAGATATTAACATTACATTGTTAAAAATAAATATTTCTAGTAGGTTCCAACAATATCTATCCAAAATATTCAAGCCTAATTTAAATACAATAATTGGTCCAAAAAGTTCAATTTCCAACTAAAGACTATATTATGATTTTCTTCATGTCTTCTCCTCATTAAGAAAACTACATAAGCACTAGCTTGAATGAGTTGATGGCATGTCATAGCAGTCTTCCCCTTCCACTTCAAGCCATGTGGTTTGAATCCAAAATCGATGTTAGTTGGTATAGAACTTTTCACATCTTTTGGTGGTACAATCACCCTTGCTGATTTTCTCCCAAGTTGTCACTAACAAATAGAGATTATTAAGTTACATTTCATCTAAATTTCGCTAGTTATAGACATGAAAACTCAAATTTTCAATTATCATTCCACTGTATTCATCATGAAAAACTCCAAAACCAACTTCTACCTCTTAACACTAGATTGGCCAATTACAGTTGCAACTCCTTTGCCCCTACCTCTTCCTCTCCCTCGGATACTTGTTGAAGTTCTACTTGTGCCTGATCCTTTATTAACATTTATCTTCTCAGTGGTGGTGATAGTGATGCTTGTGTTGTTGTCTTTTTGGGGCTTCTCCTTAATGGCTGGGACATTGAAACCTTTTGTTCAATTATCCATATTTGACTCACTGTGTTCTCTTGTTAGTTATATCAATTGGCGTGAAATTGGCTTTTGAACTTTATTAAAACAACCATTATTGTATCTTCTTTCCATCTCAATAGCTTGTGATGTGGCACCCTTGTTATGATAACATTAAAAATTGGCATTTCATTAGTAACATATGCGAAAAGTGACATTTATAAGACTTTAGTTACCTTATTAGGACAAGTAGGTTTGGTGTAGCCTTTTTCTTTATAGATTGAATAAGAGAACCTTAAGTATTTTCTTGACAATCTGCCATACTTTTTAGGCTCAAACCTGTCTCTTCTCCTCTTTTTCTTTGGCCTGCCTGACATTGGCTTAAATGGAGGTGGTTCAATTACTGGATGATCCTTGCTTGGCCACATTTTCATATTTGGGACAGGCTGTAGAAGTGACTGTAAACCTTCAAATATGTTTCATTGTGATACCATTTGTCAATAAAATTCTTCAAATTTAAGCTTTTGTGATACATGGCACATATGGTATGAGCATAAGGTATGTCTTTCAATTGCCAAGACCTACATGAATATGATTTCTATCTAAGGTCCATAATGTGACAATAGGCATCTTTATTAACTTTAAATCCAAAGTCTCATTCCAATTAACTTGGCAATTCTAAGACCTTTTGCTATTTTCTTGCAGTATCCTAATTATGAGTGGACCAACATCAGAGTACCATGAATCAATGAAAGATCTAAGCTTACCAATCTTGTCCATAACCTTGTGCCTTATTTCTTCAAGCATATAAATAGTGGACTTATGCCTTATTGCCAATATCCATGAGTTAAAAGTCTCACACTATTGTTCTCAACAATATCACACTTCACCTTTGTCCTAAAAAAAGCCATATACCAAGTCTCCTTAACGCAATAAGTCCTCAACTGACCCTTTTACTAACTTGCTCATTTCAACTAATTTATCCTTTGATTCCACCTCAAAAGAAGACTTAGAATCTTTCAAAATGCCTTTCTTCTCTCTTCTCAGGGGTATTTTTTTTTGCAATTTACCTAGATGTGTCTTGTACACTATGTTCAATATTTAAGAGCCAGTCTGCAATTATTGGTATAAGTCTTTGTTTGAGACAAACAAGTATAAACATTAGTCTTTGTTGCATTTTTGAATGAGTAACTGAAATAACATTAAAAATGAGATTCGTACTTTTTGCATATCAGACATAACTATAAAACATTCACCATTTCCTCGGTTTAAGTCTTTAATTGCTGCCCTTATGAACTAGGTCCATGTGCACTTACTTTCAATTTGAACAACATACCATGCAATATGATACATTTGATTATTCCCATTCTTCCCACCATCAACCAATATCTCCCCTTGGTACACCCTTTTCAAAAAGCAACCATCAAAACCAAGTTTTTCCTCCAACCCTCAAACAACCCTATTCTTAAAACATCAAAACATATATAGAAAATTTCAAAATATTCTTTTCCAGCCTCTTTCTCCTTATCAATGCATATAAGGTTGTATTCCTTAATCATATCACAATAATCATACAGCCTTACATACTCTTCTTTCTAATTACCAAAATATTCCTTTAACACCATACTCTTAGCTTTACTATAACTGTTCTCCCAACAGAAAGATCATAATCTTTTCTTACAAGATCTATAATTTCCCAAAGTTTCAAATCTGGTTGTAATTCTATTCTAGATTGATATGCCTTTGACACAAATTGTGAGGTACACATGTTGTTCTTACAAGAATTGCATCACTAATGTATTGGATTATAACTTTTTACTTTAAAATCCTTGTTTTGTTCTCTGTACTTGCAAAAATCATCTAAGGACAATCTGCTTTCTTGAATTTTATCCTAATTTTATGCCAATCATTAGGCCTTATCTTCAATTCTTTCTTATTTTCAACTACATATCTACGAATTGCCTCCCTAAATTGCTTAGCATTCTCAAATATCATGCCCAAAAGAAAAATGACCTCAGCATAAGAAGGATCATATCTGATTTTTTTGTTGTACCTCCTTCTTGGCAGCTCACCATCATTTTCTAACTCTTCATTTGACTCTTCACTTCCTTTATCCTCTAAGCCAAAAAAGGTTTCATCCCCACCAAGCAAACCTTTCATCTTAGGTCAGTGTTATTAGCTACTCCTTTATTTGTGCTTGCTACACCAACATTCACCTCTATATTTTCCTCAAGATTTGTATTCTTAGGCCTCTTCTTGTAACAATTCTTAGTAAATAACCTTACCTCAACTACTTCATCTTCTTCTGCAACAACTTCTTCAATTTTAACTTTATAATCTTCATTAGGCGATTCTTCCTCATCACTTCCTATTTGTGACTATGATTCTTCATTAGCAGCATTCTCTGATTCGTGCCCTAATTTTTCACTACCAATATTCTCTACTTCATACCTTAAGTGGTCTTTGGCAGTCTCACCTATATATTATGCTAAATTCTCTAAAATGTGACTATTTATACTCACATTATCTACATATGAAACCCTAATAATACTCCCAACATTAGTATTTAATTGCCCCACAGATGGTTGTTGGGCCTTATAGTGCTCCTCATGTGCCTCAAGACCATATTTTATTATTCTAGTGCATGTTCTAAATATATAGCCAACTCATCATTGTCACATCTACTAATTTAAACCACAACCGACAACAAGTTTCGTTAATGAATGCATTAGATGACTGAAAACTGAGCGTGTTCATGACCAAAACAGAAGCCATATGATCAAACCTATATTCAGACCACTTAGAAGTGAGAAAAATTAATTACAAATAGGTGACATAGAATTCTTTCATGAAAACTAAAAAAAAGGATTAAGCTAGGTCGTGATTTGAAAATATTGGGACATAGAGAATATTAAAACAAGTCCATTATTATACTTATTAGTCAAAATTTTATCGTTTAGGAAACAAAATTGAGAAAAATAAAATTCAAGAGTCCAGTTTCATAGGAATAATGGAAAATGTGATTTTTGCTTTGGTGTGTGAATTGCAAAATCAAGAGTACCATTATGTAAGATAAATTACGACAATAATAAAGGTTCATTTAATTATAGAGAATTTAATAATTTAGGATATAAAATTGAAGAAATTACAATTAAGATGCAGTTTAATTTAAAAGCTATAAAAGATTGAGAATTAAATTAAAAAAAATAAATTAAGGACCAAATGAGGAACTTTGCCCTGAATTGCTTAATAAATTTCTTATACGCGTGTATGCATATAAGAAGTATTGAAATTTAATAATAA
The DNA here is from genome assembly GCA_949630135.1 of Balakata baccata. NCBI lineage: Eukaryota > Viridiplantae > Streptophyta > Magnoliopsida > Malpighiales > Euphorbiaceae > Balakata > Balakata baccata. The sequence continues at coordinate 33,457 of CATIWF010120941.1, forward strand.
AATAAACAAAGGAAAGCAATCATTGTCATACATTTAAGCCTATGCATATAAGAAGTATTGAAATTTAATAATAAAATAATAAATAAATAAATAATTAGGAAAACCATCACTGCCGTCCATTTAAGCCTATGCATAATTGATTGAGAAAATTTCATGGATTACCTAATCTTTTTTTCTTTTTTTAGATATACCCATTTTTTTCTTTTTTCGATTTTATAAAAAAAAATTACATTTTTCCCGATTTATCATCTCACGTTTCATAATTGTTTTTATCAAATTATCATTATTTTCTCGCGCTATTTTCTCGGTTGTAACTTTTTGCCTCTCCACTTTCCCACATCTTCATCATGCTTTCGTGTTTAGTATATTTTTAAAATCTCATTTTTTTCTTTGTTCTTGTTGCTTCTGCATTAGTTTTCTTTACATTTGCTTTCGAATTTCATCGCATTTGTCTTTGCATTTCCTTTTGAGGTTTCATTCTTAACATCAATGGCTAAGACTCCCTCTAATAGAGGTAGGGCTTCTTCTAAGAAGCCTATTGTTAAGTTGAAGAAAGCTAGGATACTTATGATGAGGAATATATTCCTAAGGAGGGGACAAACAAGTGCTTTTGAAGAAAAGGAAGGTGAAAGTACCGAAGAATGTGAGTGAGAAATCTTTAGCTCTTGTTCGGGTAGCTGATGGGTCTAATGTAAATTTTGTTCATTTTGTATGAGTTTTTATTGATTTTTTGTGTTGTTATTTTTGTCATTTGTTTAGTTGGTTTTTGTTAAAGTATGCCTAAAATATATCGTAGGTATACTGATATGTAAAATTGTAGACCCTGAATACAATATTTGGTGAAGATATGCCCAAGGTGTACCAAAGATATACCAGTATTATGCTGTGTACATTTAAGCTGCTGTGTTCAGATATATGTTATAGGTATTCCAAAGGTTTTTTTTTAGTGCTTTTTTGTATTGTTGTTTCTGTCATTTGTTTAGTTGTTTTTTATTAAAGTATATTAAAAGTATGCCCAAAGTATACCATATATATGCTAATATGTAAAACCTTAGACCCTGAATGCAATATTTGGTGAAAGTATGTCCAAGTTATACCCAAGATATACTGGTATTATGTTGTATACTTTTAAGTTGTTATGCTCAGATATATGATCTCTGTATTTCCAATGTATATCTAAGATAGGCCTAAGATATACTGGTATTATGTTGCGCATTTAAGTTGTTGTGTTCATATATATATTCAAGGTATACCACATTAAGCTCTGTATAGGTTTAGTAGAGATATTCTTAAGGTATACTCAAGGAATACCCAAGATATACTGGCATTATACTGTGTACATTTAAGCTATTATGTTAAGATATATATTCTAGGTATTCCAAAGGTATACTGGTGGTATACTGGGCATTAAGCTATGCTTTTGTATGTAGTTTTTAGTAGAGGTATACCTAACATATACCCAAGGTATGCAAGACATTAATATATGTTTAGCTAAGTAGTTGTTAACAAAGGTATTCCCAAAATATTTTGAATATATACCCAAGGTATACATTACATTAACTTATGTGCATCTAAGTTGTTCCCAACTAAGGTTTTGCCTAGGTATTCCTAAGATATACATAAGGTATTCCATATATTAATATTTTGTTTAGCTAAGTATTTTTGAACTAAGATATTTCCAAGGTATTCCCAATGTATACTCAAGGTATACACTACATTAACTTATAGTAGTTTTGACTCCTAAGCTTTTGTATGTATTCCCAATATATACTCAAGTATTTTAAATCCTAAAATTCTTAAATGTGTTATGTTGTTTGGTATTGACAATAATATGTTAATTTGAGATAAAATGAATATTTATTTTTGTTTTTTTTTTATTTTTGCTTTAGTGTGTGAAGGTATTCCTGAATGTCAAGAAACATTACCCTTACAAGTTGTTATGTAATTTTGCCAAAAAAATTGTTAATGAGAAGTTATTAAAATACTTGAGCAGTGAGTAAGTTGCGATGTTTCGTCAGACTTGCTTTGGTTATTACATGGACTTTCCAAAGCTGAAGTTGCAGAACTAGCTCGTTCATAATATACTATTGTGGGAGATTGACCTGCTTGATGTGGATGAAATATGGTTTCTGATAGCTGGTCAGCATATGCACTTCTCAATTGCTAAGTTTGCTATTGTAATCGGGCTGAAGTGTACTAGTAATGACAGCATGATGGAGTATAAGGGTAAGCGAAGTATACTCCTATAGAAGTATTTCAGTGGTAGTGCTAAGGTGACAAAAGCTGCTTTAGAAGAATTTTTTATTTCTAGGAGATGGGACAGTGATGAGGATGCTGTGAAGATTGCTTTTTTGTATTTCTTAAAGTGTTTTTTTGTTAGGATCTCCATTTTCTAAGCTGGTGCTAGTTGAACACTTTTGAATTGTTAAAGGTAATGAGTGTAATAGCTAACCTTGGGGTAAGATTGTATATTTTGATACCATTAGTTCTTTGAGGGGGAAAGTTCTTAGTAAGGAGAAGAAGAGCTACAAAATGATTGGTTTTCTATTAGCTCTTCAAGTCTGGTTTTAAGAGTGTGTTGGGGGTACTGACAAAAATCTTGCTACTCATGCTGAGAAGTTTATCCCTTAAATTCTGAATTGGTGTAATTCTAAATCTATTACACCTTTAATTACCAAAATGTAGACTACATATTTTCAGAGGAAGGCTTCTCTGGTGAATGTTCTTTCTTATTTTGTTTTTATTTTTGTTTTTGTTTGTTTTTAGTTTAAGTAGAATTTTATGTTTTTAGATGTTTTAAGATTTTGTGTTTAGGGTTTATGATTAGTACCTTAAGTAATCCAATGTATTCTATTTATTCTGGAGTTACACATTGTCTAAATCATATACCCTAGGTATACCAAATTTCTAACTTTTACTCAATGTATTATCAAGGTATACAGGAATATATAACATATGTATAGTTAAGTAGCTGACAACAGTAGGTACCCCCAAGATATACCCAAAATAAGCCCAAGGTATACAGGACATGTAACCTGTGCATAACTATATAGGTGATGGCATAAATATTCCCAAGGTGTATCCAAGATATTCCAAGGATATATCAAGCATTATAATTAATTGTATAAAAGTAGTTATTAGCAGAAGGTACCCTAATGTATACCATAGGTATTCTAAAGATATACTTGGCATTTTCTAAGTTTTACTCAAGAAATTGTATAGGTATACCCTAGGTATTCCGGATATATGCCATGTTTAAATCATGGTATACTTGAGGTATACTAAAGGTATTCACTAGGTATACCTAAGTAGTCACTTATTACTGTAAAAGTAGATGAGAAGTTACTAAAATCATATCATGCCATTCTTATACAATTACATAATTTTATTATTGTTTTTATGTTGCATTTCTCATTGTGGTTATTTGTGTTTTTTTCCCTTGTGTTTTAGATGAGTTTGAAGAACATTCTGCCAACTGATTATGAGAGGCAATCTTTGAAAGTTGATGATCTATTTCTAAACACCTCAAAAGTTGCTAAAGAAACAGTTTGATCTGGAGGTGATGCTCTAGGGATACTCATACTGTGCTAGTTGATTCTTTAAGGCATTCTAATAAAAAAAAATGTACAAGATGCTGAAGGATGTCTATGGCAAGTAGGCTAGGATTGAGAAGGATTTGGGTTTCATTGAGGAGAAGTTAGACGAGGTTCTTGTGTATTTTCGCTCTCTTGAAGCGAGATTTGATTCTTTTTTGAATGAGAAGAAGAAAAATGAAAAAGAAGAAGTAAAAGAAAAGAAATCTCAATTTTATTTTGAGGTTGAGGATGACAAAGAAGAGAAGGATAAAGATGGGGATGAAAAGGATGGTAATCATGATGACAATGATAGTGATGATGATGGAAAAAATGATGGGAATAATGGTGGTGGTGTAGGAAATGTGGATAATGAAGGTAGAGATGATGGAGGAGTTCAAGATAGAGATGCTAATGATAATGATAGAGCTGATAATGCGGATAATACTAAGGACATTGGGAAGAAGAAAGGTGAAGAAGAGGAAGAAGATGAAGAGGAATAAAACACAAATCCATTTATTATTGTGCCAATTATTGATAATAGAGTCCTAAATTCATTTTTTGGTAGTGAGATTGTGATGGATGAATTGCAAAGGATTGAGAAATCAAATATTCTGTCTTTGGATTCTGAAGACAAAAATGTAAGTTTTTTTTTTTTTATGTTTTAGATTTAGTTAGTTTACTATGTATTTTAGTGAGATTTATAAGTATTACCAAGGTATACCCAATGTATTCTCATTATATTATCCAATGTATGCCTAAAGTATACCGGACATTAATCTATATATATGTAAGTAGTTGTCAGGAGAGGTATATCCGAGATATGCCTAAGGTATACCCTGTTTATACCAGTTATTAACTTGTATAGTCCTAAGTATTTTTTGGTAGAGGTATACCTAAGGTATACCCATCTTATCCCAAATATATACTCTGGGTATACTGACATTAACCTATATTCACCCAAGTAGTCAGCCCCTAGGTATTTTTAAGGTGTACCCAATGTATACATGACATTAAGCTGTGTACACCTTAGTAGTTAACAACCCCGAAGTATTCCTAAGGTATTCCTAACGTATACCAAAGATCCTAAATGTTACCTTTTATTAATTTTATATTGACCTAAAATTTGAATTGATTTTTTTTTAGAATGTTGTAGAGGCTGAATTAGATGTGTTTCATAATGACAGTGATTCATTTTTTAAGATGATAGTGTTCTTCAAACGATTGATTTGATTGTCAAAGGCCATAAACAATTTTTTAAGCCAACTGGTATATTTTTCTTCTTATATTTAATTTAAGTTATTATTATTTTGCATATGCTGTGTTTTTATGTATACAACTATGTTTTAATATGTAGATCATGTTGATTTTGCTGTTACTAATGATTATCAACTACCCTTTAACATGTTAACTTTTACTTCGAAGAGTCAAGCGAATAAAAAAGATGTTGAAGGTGAAAAGGAATGTGATGCTACTGCTTCCAATCCTGGTGTTGAGGTGGTTACTACTGTTGCAAAGCCGCCTACTGTTACTACTGTTGATCTTGTGATCTCTTCTACTAAAAATCTTGAGACAGCTCCTGTTGCAGTTACTGTTACTAAGGTTATACCCGGGCAGTTACTACTGTTAACTGAGATATTCCTAAGGTATACCCATAAGTATCCCAGAGGTATAATGGACCTTATAGCCTTTATGTAGCTATAGTTGCTAGCTGAGATATTCCCTAGATATACCCAAGTTAATCCAAAGGTATACAAGATCTTATAACCTTTGTGTAGTTGTAATTGTTAGTTGAGATATTCCTAAGATATACCCAAGGTATTCCAGACGTATACTGGACCTTATAACCTTTGTGTAGTTGTAGTTATTAATTGAGATATTCCTTAGGTATACCCAAGGTATCGTAGAGGTATATCGGACCTTATAACCTTTGTATAACTATAGTTATAGTTTTTATTTGTTTATTTCTTTTGTTTTTCTATTTTATTAATATTGTTTTTACTATATGTAGTGTAAATAAAGTATATAGAGCTGGGGAGAACGACTTCAGTCCTTCATTGGACTTCAATGTTGTTTATGTTTACCAAAAGAGCTAGTTCTATTCGTTGTATACTCTGAATTGCTTTTTGCATGATAGTGTAAGTGTTTTTTTTTATAAATAAATTGCTCTTTTAATATTTTATATCTCAATGTTGGTTTAAAAGTATTAGGTTTTATCCAAATTATGCCAAAAGTATACCCAAGGTATACCCGGGCACCATTGGTTTTATGCATATTCCCAAGGTATAGCCATGTTAGTATATGTTATGCAAATATTTATGTATTTTTACTTACATTTTCTATGTTTTTCTTAATTACAACATCTTGATGTCATTTTCTACTACTTTCGGAAGAGGATCAAGATTGGAATGTAATGTGCCTTAAAATTCACTACTATAGACTACCATTTCCATTCAAAGATTACTGCACTGTATAGAATATATGAGCAGAGTGGAAAAGAGGCTTCTATGCTAGCTAATACTGATTCTATAATTATTGAGTTTATTTTGGGCTTAGTGATGCAGGCAAATACGGCATGAACACTAGTGGACCATTTTTTTTCCCTATTCATATCCATGAGAAACAGCATTAGGTCCTTAGTAGACTGAGTTTCCCAGACAGGTGCATTTATATGTATAATTCTTTGTCAACTGTTCAGCAACGGGTTGCTGTAACAGATACTATGAAGCCGTACTATGTGTTGCTTCCGCTGCTTTTTTTCTTTTTGTGGCATGTTTAGTATGAAGACTGAAGAATATATGAAATCAAAGGTTTTTGCCGGCAAGGAGGCATAAACACTTTTTGACTTAATAGATGTTGAAAATCTTCCATAACAAGAGTTTGCGTGAGTATTAAACATTTTTTTAATTTAGTTCAATTTGAAGATGCCTTTGATTTGGTGGAAGTCTAATATTTTTCTTTATTTTTTTCAGTAACTGCAGCGCTTTTGTATGCCTATTTGTTGAACACTTAATTCTTAGCAAAGGGATTTCCAGTACTGTAGACATTAAGGATTATAAAATCAGGCTGGCTGTGTTATTATGGAAATATAGTAGAGCTAAAATTGATAGCAGAGCCAAAAGTGCAAGTGAGGATGTAACATTCTCGACTTTCCCACATGCATTATTACACGCATTCCATTTAGACATATTTATTTTATACATGTCATTCACATGAGACACATGCATACATCGGATTTTGGCTTGATTGTGCTCAAAAGATAGAGTTGTTACGTATCGGTTTATCGCAATAGGAGTAAGTCGCACGTGTCAAGTCATAAATTAAATAAGGGTAATAAGGTATTAGGAATTAAATTGCATAAAATGATTAAATCCAAATAAATAGAATTTGACATAGTTAAATTAGTTATATTGGACAATTTTTGGCACTAGGTAATAATAATAATAATAATAATAATAATAATAATAATAATAATAATAATAATAATAATAATTAAATTAGAAAAATTAAAAACAAAAAAAATCAGAATAGGATAAATTGTCTTAGTTGGTTGTGCACAAAAGAAGGCCGCTGTCTTATCCCAATTGCAGCCAGTGTATTTCCTCCATCTTCCCTTCGTTTTTTTATTCAATTTTTCTCTTAAATTCCAGCCATATTTAGATCTTCATATCAGAGGTAATTCATGTATTCTTCTTGTCTTGCTAATTTTTTTTATTAAGGATAGATAATGCTGATATTTTTCATGTAAGTGATGTAGTTGGATTATATTTTGGGGGCGATATATTGATGCTCCATTTTCTTCATGATAGAGACTGATTTGGAGAAACACAAAACATCAAACTTATAGTTTCATGTCTTATGTTTATGAATATGTAAATAGTTTTTCATGATTTTGTGGCATATGATTGTGATTGGTTCGATTGAAGAATCTAGTTGAATCATCTACAGTTTTGATTATTTTTTTATATGATAGAGACGGTATTTTAAGAAACTCAGAACATAAAAGCTGTATATATATGTGTTATTTAGTTGCATAAGAAATTTCATGACTAGATTATGGGTGGATGTTGAGTTATGGGCAATAGAGTCATATCTATTCCATATTTGAGCTGCCTGCTTAGCATCCTGTACAGGTTCAGTCATCTGGTTGCCCGTTTGAAGCTCCTTATAGACATTATTTGTAAATAGTCAAACCATAAAAATTATAGGTATATGTCTTATCTAAATTTTAGCTCAAATTCCACCTCAATTTGTCATCTATATTGGGAGTTATGGCTTTTAAAATTCAGACGGGTGCGAATGCCAACTCTGTTCTTTACTAGTCACAAGTACCCCACTATATGAGGACTTTAGAGGCAGAATAGATGAAAGTTATCAATATGAAAAATGTTCCATATTACCTTATCTATGTTGATACAAAGTTTTATATAAGGTATGAAAATGCAAAGTTGGTGTCCCAAAACTGCCCAAGGATAGAAATAGGGCAGAAAATAGAACGTTCATATAAATTGCATCAAAAATTCCACAATGGTCTAATTATTCTAAAATTTAGATATGTTATATCCCTATATGTTATCTTTAATTAGAAATAAGAATCATACAAAATTAACTATTATAGAAAAAGTTACAACCTTCTGAACATATGAAGGTCACACTGTCATAATACCAAACCCGAGTTAGTGGTCCATATTATGCATATTTCAATTTATTTAAGTTTCACTAAGTTTATTTAGCTACCAATTGACCAAGTATACATTCAATTAGGTCCACAGCATATTGGAGAGCCCTAAAGAAGTGAAAGACAGTAAGTTAGAGGTTCAATATCAAAAGAAAATATGAGTTTAATTATCAAATGATTTCTTTGGTACGCGTGTTTGTTGCGTGCTATATGCAACGTGACTTGACTTGCTACTATAGTTATTATGTGATTGTTATGGTATGGATATGACATCAAAAGGTGATGAATGACTTAAATACGTGATTGTGCTATAGGTTTTTCTTACATAAAGTGATTGAAGATTAAATATGCAAATATAATATAAATACAAATGTTAAGTAATGATTGTTGCAAATGCATATGCATATGGATTAAAAAGGCATTGTGACTAGCTAAATGGCATTATAAAGTAAAAGAAGAGGCATATGGCCCAAATAAATGTTTAAAAGCAAAAAAAAAGGCCTATGGCCTAAAAAATTTGCAAATATTACAAATGATCAAGGTAGTTAGCAAATGCAAATATTCATATGGAAATCCGGAACAATGTCTGTTTAGCCCGGTCATAATAAAAAGAAAATGACATAAGCATAAGCAAATGAAATGTTTACATGATTTAGAATTATTTATATTCCTATGATATTGATAAATAGAATGATATGTAAAATGTGTATGAATGGCGAATTATTACTTGTAATTGTGATTGGCTTGACACTTTAGAAAGCTTTTGATGATTATTCTCATTGAGTCATAACTCACCAAATTGCATCATCTTTCAGGCAAAGAAGAGTAATTAACTCATTTTGGAGATACATACCACATAAAAGATATGGATCACAGGTCACCGGCCGAGTCTCACCAATCTCTCTCCTTGCATCACACATATGTATAGGAACATGACATCTGTATTTTGGGTTGTATATCTGCATATGTATAAATTAGTAAATATGTAATGATGTGTATATGTATATTTGGCCTTAAACTTTCTACCTGAAATAATTGAATATAGCATCTGAATTATTAGCATATATAATATATTATGTTTATAATCAATATGTGATGCTTAGTTGAGCTGTTAAATGTTGCAAAGTGAATTTGATATATGAAAAAAAAATTAAATTATCTCTCATTATAAATTGGACTCTGTCTTATTCTCATGCTATACACAATAACATAATGCAAGCATAAGAGATATTCATAGGTATAAGGTGTTACAAAGGATGACTATAATATAGCTGCTAAGAAGATAAAGCCAGGATGACATATTTTTTTATTTTATTATTTTTAGATTGATAATAGTACTATTTTTTAAATTTTAAGGTATATATGAATATAATTTTGTGCCATATTTTTTGTTGTTTATGAATTTCACAGTTTCATATTTTTTTTAGTCATTGAAGTATATACCTTTTTCTTATGATTTTGTCTAGTTTGTGGAATTTTTACATGGTATTCCTATGCTCTATGCCTATGGTATTTAGAAGAAATTATCCATGTTATACCTAAGGTAATCCCAAGGTATACTCAAAGTATACCGGACAGTAGAAAGTAGTTGTCAACAAAGGTATGCCCAAGGTATATCAAACATTATCCTTTGTTCACATAACTATTTTAGGCCGAAGGAATCCCTAAGATATACTCAAGCTATGCCCAGGGTATAGCAAACATTTATCCTTTGTTTTCTTACGTATTTTGGGCTGAAGGTATCCCCAAGATATGCCCAAGGTATACCCGACATTTATCATTTGTTTTCCTAAGTATTTTAGGATGAAAGTATCCCTAAGATGTAACTAAAGTATGCCTAATGTATACCAGACTTTATAGCCTTTGTTCATATAACTATTTTAGGTCGAAGGTATCCTCAAGATATACTCAAGGTTTGCCTAAGGTATACCAGATTTTATATCCTTTGTTCTCCTAAGTATTTTAAGTTGAAGGTATCCTAAAGTTATATCAAAGGTATCCCCAAGGTATACCGGACTTTATAACCTTTGTTCATATAACTATTTTAGGTTGAATGTATTTTCAAGATATACCCGAGATATGCCTGAGATATACTGGACTTTATAGCCTTTTTTCATAAAACTATTTTAGGGAGAAGGTATCCCTAAGATATACCCAAGGTATGTCTAAGATATACCAGATGTCAACCTTTTCAAACATTAGTATGTTGTGGTTAGAGGTAGGCCTAAGGTTTATTCAAGGTATGCCTAAGATACACAGACTTTTAGCCTTTTTACATATTGGTTGTTGTAGGCATATGTATCCCCAAGGTAAACTAGATATTAAGATATGTATAGCTATGAAGTTAGTTATTTTCTATGCAAACCTAAGCTATTTAGAAGGTATATTCAAATTTATAATTTCCAACAAATATTGGAATGAATAATAAGTGATCAATACATATTGTTCAAACATGACATTCTTTATATTGGTGTATTTCCATATGTTTTCCTATTGTGCCTAACTCGTCCACATCTATTGCACTTGTTATGTTTTTTTTTTTGTTCTCATGGTGCTTGTATCCTCATTTTCTTTGGTTTTCCAACCTTCACTTTTCCTTAAGGTGGTTTTATTTGTATTTCTTCTACTTCACTTGGTATTTTCCAAGTTGATTGGCTACCAAATGGATGTACAGTTCTATCATATATTGCTAGCAAATTTTTGTTTGCATAGAAATATGAGCAATAAGGATACAAATCTTGGTTGGTGTGGTTTAATACTACGAATGCATGGGGGATATGGTAGCTCATCAAGCTGGAATCTTCTATAGGTACATGTTCTTTGTAGTAAGTTGACAGTGAACTTATTTTCACCTTCACATATATTGAATAGTTCATCAAGTGACCCTTTTACCTGCATGAGTAGAAACAATATTTTTTTTTATTAGTTTTGGTGTAAGTATTGATTAAAGGTATATAGGATCTATTCCAAAGGAATAACTATAGTATGCCATAGATTTACTGGATATTTAACAGTATATATACCTAAGGTATACCTTAGGTGTTCCCTAGGTATTCACGAGGTGGCTAGACATTTTCATAATATTTCAGAGTATATGTACCAAAGATATTCCCAAGGTAGTATCATGGTATACCTAAGGTAACTAGAAATTCTGCATAATTAAATGTACCAAAGGTATGCTGGAGATATACCCATTGTATGCTAGTCATTTGCTGAATGTTTAATAGTAGAGGGAAATTTACCTACATTCTCAATGACTTGTAGTAGTTTTCTATCAGTATGTGTTCAGGCTTTGATGCTAACTTTATGAAGGCTGCTCTTACATGATTTCTATTCTTGTATGTCTAATCTTGTACTAAACCTCTTAAATAATCTAGTAATGTTGTTATAGGTAGCTCTCTTGCTGATTTATTAGTTGCATTCATTGATAATGCTATATTGGATGTCATTACTGAGTATCTATTGTTGGTTGCAAAAGCTTTGGTCTATTTATGGTACCCAATTGCTATTAAATAGGGTCTAAGCCTCATATCTATGTCATCCAGCTCTTTCATGTACCTTTCGAACTCTTCTATTGTATATGCATTTGTTGCTTTGATTAATCGGTTCTCTTATGTTCTTTGAGTTTCTTTTGAAGTTTGTCTTGAAGTTGTTCAAAAGGTGGTAACACATATATCATGAGTATCTTTAGGGGCTATTTCCCTTTTTAGGAATTTTATGTAAAATATTTACCAATTTAGGATTCAAAATTCTAAAATTCCAAATATAAGGTATTTTCTAAAGTATTTTCCATTTTGGAGGCTTAAGATGGAGTTTGTCAGAGGAGACATTGATTGTACGCTAATTGAACAAGCAGACAACTCTTCAAATAGTAGATAGTGAATCCTCTAATTTTTTTTTATTGAAACAAATATAAAGTATTGTTGTTTTATGGATCAAAACAACAATTTATGATCCTCTGTTGGCTTCTATCAACTGAAACCAAAAAAGAATATTATAATTTTAATTATTAGAGCAAACAAAAACTTAAATATTTTATAATCATAATTATTATAATAAATTATATTCATTACCATAAATTATTAAAATAAATAAAATTTGAAATTAATTTTGTAAAAAATAAAAATGAAAGTTGCTATTTTACTTTCATTCAACAACATTTAGTGCAAAAGAGAAAAACAAAGAATTATACTATAAAGTGAAATAATATCAGAGGAAGTAAAATAAAATAAAAAGGAAAAAATGTAATAAGAAGTGAAGCTTATGCGAGTAATTAAGGAGAGTAGAAAAAAATAAGCATAAGTTGTCCGTGTTTTGTATGCTTATTCAAAATAGGTACAGTAATGGATTGACTTTGACAATTTTTTCACCTTACACATTAACAAAAAATTACTCTAAAATAGAAAATACTTTGAAAAAACCCTATATTAAAAATTTAAAAATTTTTTACCTTGAATTGATAAATATTTTTTATAAAATCCCTAAAAAGGGTAAAAGCCCCAACTTCAGGGTATACTTTTGTGATTGCTTTTTGAATGCTCTCATGCCTATCTAATATTATGCATAGTCCTTGAGGACAACCAAAAGTGTCTCTAACTCTTGTGAACAACCATTTTCATATTACATCATTTTCAGAGTCCACGACTCAAAATGATAGTAGAAATATTGTTCCAGCTGTTTCTTGTGCCAATGATGTCAGCATGTTCCATCATATATTGCTTTTAAGAATGTCCCATCGATAACCAATTAGTGGTTTGTATTGTCTCCAGCTTTTTATTAAAGCATCCAGCGCCATAAATGTGTAGAGGAATGAGTTGTCATCATCTCCCTTTTTAGGTTCACAAATGATCCCAAATTTTTTTCTTTCAACATGTACAAGAATTTTGGGATTATAGTTTATGACTCTTCTGGTTTGTCTTTTACTAATTCTTGTACTTTTTCCTTTGATCTCCAAGCTTTCATGTAGCTTATCTTCATTCTATGCTCCTTATTCATGTCTTTGATAATGTCTTGAGGTGCATAAGATCTTTTCTCATTGTTACATTTTGATTTTATTAATTGAGAACCAATAGATGAGGTTGCTTGCCTTTGATTTGCCAATTTGATTTCTAAAAAGCATGTGTGGTCCTCCTTGAATTTTTTCATTTTTACCATTTTTGTATGTTGCCCAAACAATCACCAAGATGGGGAGGGATGAAATGGTGGGAAATTAAAAATTTGCACACACAGGATAATAAAAGAGAAGGAGAAGATTAAGACACGAATTTTACACAGGTTCGGGTGTTAACTAACCTTATTCCTCTCCCCAACTTAGATTAGGTATTAACTAATCTAATCACTTAGATTACAATCTATGGAGTTTTAACAAGGTCACTCCCAACTAGGTGTTTTAACAAGGCTAACACTCAACCCAAATTTCCTTTGTGTTTTGTAGCTCACACAACAACCAATTCCTTGTAATTTGGCTCACACTACCCAATTACAAGACAACCCAAGTGTTTTCAGATTAACACTTGAACCCTTATGCAAAAGCAATTAATGAAAGGATTTGAGAAAATAAATTGCAATAGCTTTGGTACTTGTTGAGTTGTTGGTTCTTATTAAATGGACTTTTGGTAAGGTATTTATACTGATTACCTACCAATTAGCTGTTACAAATGGTGCCATAGCTGTTTCTAACGTTCTTTTACAAGTGCATTAAATGCAGTCTACGAAGAGAGCTGTCCCGGTCGGGAAACATGATGTCCTGGTCGGGAAATACCTGATTATATTACGTGGTAGCCTTTGGTTGGCTGAAATCCCCAAAGGCTAGTTTTTATTCAAGTGTCCCAGTCAGAACTCCATGTGTTCCGATCGGGACTTGCCTGATGATGCCACTGTTAGGAACTTGGGTCTTTTTGGCTTTCAATGAGTCCCGGTCGGGACTAACATTCCCGGTTGGGACCTGAGTTAGTTTGACTAAAGGCGTTTTGACTTTCTGATGATGTGGCACATTTTGGTGGTGTCTCCTCTTCAATGGTCATGTCTTTTTGAATGTCCCACTCGGACCGCAACCATTCCCGGTCGAGAAACTGAGTGTCCCAGTCAGGACATCCCATGTCCTGGTCTACTTTTGCTACTAGAACTTTTGGGTCATCACCTTGCAGAGTTTCCCAGTCTAGACCCTTGGTTTGCTTGGTCTGCTTTACAGTCCTGGTGTGGAAACCGCCGGTCCCGATCAGGACATACCATTTCCCAGTCTGCTTTGGCTACTAGAACTTTGAGACATTTAGAGACAATGTTTTCCCAGTCTGGACATGGCACTTCCCAGTCTGGACTTGTGTCCTGGTCAAGAGTTTCTGGTCCCGGTCGGGAGTTACATGTCTCCATGAAATTCTTGAGTTGGTCAATGAGGAAACCTTAACCAAATGTGCTGAAACTTTGAACATTATCAAAATAACACTTAACAAGGATATTAGTAACAATTAATTTGATTGTCAAGATCAAAATGGAGAGCAATCACCCTACGGTTAACGATCTCCCCCTTTTTGATTTTGACAATCAAACTAGGCAAAAATATCAAATTGATAGTTATATAATCAAATTAACATATATAGTAACATGTATTCAAAGTTTCACATCATTTTAAAGATGCAAAACATATTAATAAGCAAAAGTCAAAAGAGTCAACCTTAAAAAATTTTTAATTTTTGCTTAGATGTTACTTCTCCCTCTTTGTCAATATCAAAAAGAATGAGATATGTAGAAGACAAAGACAATTTTATTAATGAAATAAAGAAAATACATAATTGTGGATAAAAGAAAAAGTAAAACACAAATTCCTAACTAATCATCACCCTCCTCTTCATCATTGCCCTCCTCTTCATCTCTACCAATTTCTTCTTCCTCATCATCTTGCTCCCCTTCAAATGGTGGGGCTTGTTCAAAGCTATGGGTACACACATTTAAGTTGAGTTGCCCTTGCATGCTTTGAATGTCAAGGTGGAGATGTTGCATCATATCCTTCAAAGTGGTGAAGGATTGCATTTGAAAGTCATAAAGACTTTGCAAAGTAAGTTGTTGTGGTTGAGGAG
>CATIWF010120946.1:0-35241 GCA_949630135.1 Balakata baccata
TGATATCAAAAGGAGATGAATGACTTAAATACATGGTTATGTTATAGGCTTTTCTTACATGAAGTGATTAATTGTTGAATATGCAAATGTGATATAAATGCAAATGTTAAGTAATGATTGATGCAAATTGCATATGCATATGGATTTAAAAGGGGGGGGGGGTTTGAATTTGTGGTAAATAGAAATTTTCGGCTTAATGAATTTCTTCGAGTGTTTGAGCAATATGCAAATAAAATATAGAAAATAAAGGAATAAGAGAAGATTGCTTACAAGGATTTATAGAGATTCGGGTGTTAACAAACCTTAGTCCTCTCTCCAACAGCAATTGGAAGTTCTACTATCTCAACTTGAGATTACAAGAGAGTTTCCTAGCTAACTCACAACTAGAGAGTTTTCCTAGCTTACCCACAACTAATTGTTTTCTCAAGGCTCACACCGAACTTAAATCCCTTGTGTTTTAATGGCTCACACAATAACCAATTCTTTCTGTTTTGAACAAGTTTACACATAACCCAAACAAGAGTTTTTTTCACTAGAATTACTCTTACAGCCTATACTCAAGTGTTTAAGATTAACACTTCAATCCTTTTAGAAAATAAGTTGAGAAACAAAATTGCAAGAGTTTTGGTACACTTAAAATTAAGCTCTTACATTCTAAGGCCTTTTGGAGTTCTATTTATAATGTTTACCTTCCAATTAGCCGTTACATGTGGTGCCAAAATTATTTCTAACATTCAAAAGATGATTGAGTAAAAGTTGTCTGATAGAGACAGTTTCCCGATCAGAAAATAGCCAATTTTGATATGTGGCATCTTCTAGTTGACTGAACCGTCCAACGACTAGTTTTTATTCAATGTTCCTGGTCAGGAATCCTTGCATCTAGGTCGGAACTTACCCGATGATACCATAGTCGAGGACTTGGGTTTGCTTACTTCGAGAGATTCCCGATCGGGACCTAAGTCAGTTTGACTTTGATCGTTTTGACTTTATGATGACTTGGCATATTTTGGTGGTGTCTTCTCTTCAACAGTTATATCCTTTTGAATTTTCCGATCGGACTCCAACATGTCCCGGTTGGGACATTACCTGTCCCAGTCTGCTTTAGCTATTAGAACTTTTGGAACATCAAAAAGTAGTATTTTCCCAGTAAGGACAATGACTTTTCCTGGTCTGTATTTGTGGTGTCTTCTCTTCAACAGTTATATCCTTTTGAATTTTCCGATCGCACTCCAACATGTCCCGGTTGGGACATTACCTGTCCCAGTCTGCTTTAGCTATTGGAACTTTTGGAACATCAAAAAGTAGTATTTTCCCAGTAAGGACAATGACTTTTCCTGGTCTGTATTTGTGTCTCGATCGGGAGATACTGATCCCGATCGGGAGTTACGCATCTCAAAGAAATATTTGACTAGTTCAATGAAGAATGCATAACAAAATGTACTAAAACTTGAACACTATCAAAACGACACTTAATGAAGATGTTAGTAATATTTAATTTGATTATCAAGATAAAAAATAGAGATCAATGACCTTAAGGTCAACAATCTCCTCCTTTTTAATTTTGACAATCAAACTAAGCAAAATAATAAAATTTGAGCAAAATGAATAGTTAGAAATTGTTTTCGGTGTAGAACACTCATGCCGAAAAAAGGATTTGAACCTTTCAAAAAAGAAATTATCATATTGAAAAGCAATTATGTCAAGTTTCAAGGCAATCCATTTTGATTATCATGTTTCATTATAAAAATCACACTTTTTAGATCTCAATATTTTCAAAAGATCTCTCCCTTTGTATGTTCTTACATTTTGTTTATGTAATCTTATATTTTTCCCCCTTTGTTAAGATAAAAAAGAATATAAGCAAATATAGCATAGGATCAATCACATAGGGCATAAAAGAGAGAAGATAAGAGAGAATATTAAAATATTAAGCAAAATGATACCAAAAGATCATATTATATATAAAAAAAAATTCTTAAAACATAACAAGGATATGAAAATAACAAATGTTATCAATTGCTAACAAATGATACCAATTGTTGGTCGCAGAAACACATATTAAAAACATCAAGATAAGTATATCATCTTAAAGCATAAAATATGAGTTAGGAGAACACTTATTGATATGAAGACCGTTCTATGATCTTGAGGTACTTTTTCATAGAGATTCAATTCTTCTCTTGTGATCTCTTTTTTAAGTAGCTCCCCCTTACTTTATGCCAAGTTTGAGTTTAATAGGGTTGATTACTTAAGAGAAGACATTTTGTTGAGCATGTGCCTTTAACCATTTATGGATAACCTATAAAAGAATCAAATAATTTTTGGTACCCATTCAAATTTAGGTCCATGTGGATTAGCTCTAGAAGGTTCTCAATGAGCCCTCCATATAAAGCAATGCTTGTTTATGTGCCCAAATCTCATACAATAGTGGCATTGCTTGGACTTAAAAATTTCTTGCCACTTTGCATATTTTTTAGGTTTCACAACATGAAAAGAATGTGAATGTGAGCAAGCACAATGTTGTGTGGAATGTGTAACCTTTTATGCATGCCTTTTATATAAAAAGGCATGGTTGGTCCATGTGAGTTTTTACTATTCTTCTTTTGAGTAGTGGCTTAGGTGTGTGCCTTGCCTTTGGCTTTAGAGCCAATTACCTCAATGAATGAGGCTTATGGTGTACTAGCCTTAACAAATATTGAGCAAGGTGGAGATGATGATGTTGAAGCTCTATTGAAGCCTAAACCATGTCTCACTAGAGGAGGTATTTGAGATACAGTAAACCAAATTTTTCTTCCTTTTGTGGAATTTTGAAATTGAGTTTCTAAACTCTTTAACCTCATTTTTAAAAATAATATTTTCTTTAAGTAAAGAAGAGGTTGAAGATTTTGATGAGAGATCATCTAATGATTTTCTAAGAGATTCATTAGATGTTTTAAGCTCTAAAATAATTTTTTGTAGATCATTAAAATCATTTTTCAAAACCAAATACTTATATTTATGAAAAATACTTTTTTTTAAAAATTTCTCAATTTCAAGGTTCATAACTTCAATTAAATCATCATCATCATCATCATCATCATCATCATCATCATCATCATCATATGATTGAGATATAGAATATACCTTATAAAAATCCTCTTGTAAAGCCATGAAGCAAGAGGCGGCAATTTCTCCTTCACTCGAGGAGCTTTCATCACTTGAGGGCTCATGCCTTTTTGGCTTCATGTAGGAACTCCTTTTATGTCTTGAGTACTTGGAGGATGGTTTGAAGTTATTGCCATACCTTTTCTTTTCTTAAGCTTTAATCTTCTCATAAAATTGACAATCTCTTCATCACTATCTTCTTCACTCCTTTCCTTTTAGCTAGAGCTTTCATCTTCATAATACTTTGAAGTTGAGGCTTTGAAATCTAAAGCCTTCTTCTCTTTTTGAAGCTTTAGCTCCTTGTCTTTTGCCAAAGCCATCTCATGTGTGAGAAGCTTGCTAATGAGCACATCAGTGGACATTTTACTTAAATCTTTATTGGCTTCCTCAATGGTGGCAACCCTCTTAAATCTTCATTGGCTTTCTCAATGGTGGCAACCCTTGACCTATACTCCTTGATGGGAAGAGTTCTCAAAATTTTGTTATTGATAGCTTCAAGCTTAAGGTGCTTCCCAACCTTTCTTAAGTTGTTGATGATAGCAAGGAGTCGGTTGGTCATGTCGTTAATAGACTCAAAGGATTTCATCTTGAAAAGCTCATATTCGGACATGAGCGATTGGATTCTCTTGGGCTTCACTTGTTTAGTTCCTTCATAGTAATTCTCCAAGGTTTTCCAAATTCCATGAGCGCTTCTATAATGCAACACTTTAAAACTATCTTCTTGAGGAATAGCGGCAAGGAGAATTGCCATTGCTATTTTGTTTCTTCCATTTGCCTTCTTTTGAGCATTGGACCAATCATCACGAGAAAGTTCTTCCTTTACACCTTCCACTTCCTTGGTTGGTGCCTTCCACTCTTTGTAGATAGTGTCCCACAAATCAATGGACTCACTATCCATAAAGAGCTCCATTTGAAACTTTTATTGAGCAAAGTTGGCACCATCAAAAATAGGGAAATGATTCCTAACTTCACCCTTCACCATCTTGATCTTTAATCTCTCACTTAAGCCTTGAATATAGAGACCAAGGCTTTAATACCAATTGTTAGAGAGATGGTGCAATAAGAAGAAGGGGGGGAGGGGGGGTTGAATTGGTGGCAAATATAAATTTTCAGCTTAATGGATTTTTTTTTAGTATTTGAGCAATATGCAAATAAAACATAGAAAATAAAGGAGCAAGAGAAGATTGCACACAAGGATTTACAGAGGTTTGGGTG
Organism: Balakata baccata; assembly: GCA_949630135.1. Lineage (NCBI taxonomy): Eukaryota > Viridiplantae > Streptophyta > Magnoliopsida > Malpighiales > Euphorbiaceae > Balakata > Balakata baccata. The sequence goes on from CATIWF010120946.1 coordinate 4,360, forward strand.
TTTACAAACCCTAATCCTCTCTCCAACCGCAATTAGGAGTTCTATTATCTCAACTTGAGATTACAAAAGATTTTCTTAGCTAACTCATAACTAGAGAGTTTAAGTGTTTTCTCAAAGCTCACACCGAACTCAAATCCATTGTGTTTTAATAGCTCACACAATAACCAATTTCTTGTATTTTGAACAGGCTCACACACAATCTAAATAAGAGTTTTTCTCACTAGGATCACTCTTATAACCTATACCCACGTGTTTAAGGTTAACACTTCAACCTTTTACAAAATAAGTGAGGAAATAAAATTGCAAGAGCTTTAACACACTTAAAATTAAGCTTTTGTGTTCTAAGGCATTTTAGAGGTCTATTTATAATGTTTATCTTCCAATTAGCCATTACATATTGTGCCAAAATTATTTCTAATATCCAAAAATGATTGAGTAAAAGTTATTTGACAAAGACAATTTTCCAGTCGGGAAACCATGTTTCTTGATCGGGAAATAGCCAATTTTGATACGTGGCATCTTCTTATTGATTGAACTGTCTAACAACTAGTTTTTATTCAATATTCCCAGTCGGGAAACCTTGCGTCCCGGACTTGCCCGATGATGCCATAGCCGAGGACTTGGGTGGTATCTCCTCTTCAATGGTCATGTCCTTTTGAATTTTCCGATCGGATTCCAACATGTCCTGGTCTGGAAATGAGGTGTCCCAATCAGGACATCACTTATGCTGGTCTGCTTTAGCTATTGGAACTTTTGGAATATCAGAAAGCAGTATTTTTCCGATCGGGACTTGTATCTCCCGACTAGGACACAAGTACAGACCAGGAAAAGTAGAGATACAAGTCCCGATCGAGAGTTACGCGTCTCTAGGAAATATTTGACTAGTTCAATGAGGAATTCATAACCAAATGTGCTGAAACTTTAAACATTATCAAAACAACACTTAATAAAGATGTTAGTAATATTTAATTTGATTGTCAAGATCAAAAATAGCGATCAATCACCCTAGGGTCAACAAATTTTACCTTCCAATTGGCTGTTACAAATAAATTTTAATACTCTATCTAATATTCTAAAGATGATTTATTTAATAAAGTCTAACAGAGTAAAATTGCGAGCGCGCTTTCCCAATTGCGATCGTGATAATGATTCTTCAATTATCCATTGGAGCTTTATATGTGGCAGCCTTCGATTTGTTCTTTTGCACAACGTCTCTTCAATAGCTAGTCAAGTCAGCTATTGCGAGCACGACATATTTTTCTTGATCACGACCTTCTTTTTCCCGTTCAGGACAATTCAGTTTCCCGATCGTGATTTGCTACTATATCTCAAGGGACTTTTGTTCGAGCATAAAATCTTTTCCGATTGGGAACTTTAAAAGTTCATATAACCATTAGAGGTCTTAGGGATACGCGGTAACTTCTGGTTGAAACGCTTTCCAATGGTCTTGAAAATTTAGAAATTCCCATGTGTGAGCACGCTTTTTCCTAGTCAGGCAACCAATTATCTTTTGTGAGTTTGATCACTAAAGTCCAATTATGCTTTTCACTGGTGCGATTAGCTTCTCACGAGCACGTATTATAGGGCATTTTGTTTCTTCAAATGTTTCACTAAGCAAACATTGGCCCGTTGACTTGAAACTTTGTATGCTATAAAAGAACACTTAAATGAATATATTAGTTACAATTAATTTAATTGTTAAGATCAAAATAGAGATCAATTACCCTTAGATCATTAATCTCTGCCTTTTTTATTTTAATAATCAAACTAAGCAAAATAATAAAATTGATCATAAAAAACTAAAGTAAACATATTAAAAAACATCTAAGTCAAGTTTCAAGGCAATCTAATTAGTGTATCATATTTAATTATATGGTCAAATATAATACAAAAAGTCAAACTTTTTATATTTAATTGTAAGTTCGAATTGTAATTAATTTTTAGACCATTTTTGCTTACGTTTCTCTTATATCTCTTCCCCTTTATCAAGAATAAAAAGAATTAAAATCAAATAAGCATGATCAAGCACTTAGATCATAAAAGGAAAGAAAAAGAAAGAAAATATCAAGGAGATATAAGAACCAAGCTACCAAAAAGTTTAACATTAATAAATTAAAATCATCAAATACATTGAAGAAGCATACCATACCAAATAAAAACATGCTAAGAAGCATAAAAATATAAAATGCATGATGTGGTAACAAAAATGCTTAAAACATAGAAATATGACCTAAAAAGTTGGAGAAAGGTCATCACTATATTTGTCAAGGTTTTCACTCTTTTCACTTGCAAATTCCTTATTTCATACTTTCATGCCCAAGTGTACTTGCAATGCCTTCATGTCTATGTGAAGATGCTTCATCATCCTCATAAGCTTTCTTTCCATAGGAAGTGGTTAAGATAGAGGAGGTGGGACTTGTGAAAGGCCGGGCATAGGTGCCTCTTGTGGTGGTTCTTCTTCAATTACAAGCCTTGCTCTTTTCCTCCTTTAAGAAGAAGAAGAAGAAGCTTGTACTCTATGTTCTCCCAAAGCATATACATAAGCATAAGTATCATCACCTACCTTTCTTATAGTCTTTGCACTCAAAAGATATGGAATATATCCATCAAATTTGTGGCATATTCCTCATACTCCATATAGTTTGTCAAGTTGAAGGGAGTAAACACATCAAAGTGGTTAGCTATTTTGGAGATGTGGGACGTGACAAGAATAGTACCTCCGCTTGTGGTGCCAATATAGAAGAGTTGGTCAATGAAGTGTGGTTGATTCCACTAGTACTCCATTTACTAATACATATAAAGCAAATGTTTTTTGCTTACTTTCTCATTACCAACTCCCCTAGCATGAATGGAGCAAGTGAAAATACCAGTGAAGAAGACTCTTTATACGCTTGGCATTTGAGGATTTATCAAGGTTGGCTTTTATAGATATTTCTAGCCAAAAATCTTTATACATTATGCCATACTTTAAAGGTTAAGAAGACCAAGAGTCTTGAAGTTGACAATTTTTGCAAACTCCTCTTTTATAAGTTTTAATATTTACCTAAAAAGACTAAACTTGATGCCATAAAAACAGGATTCCTTATTGGAGTCTTTCTTAATGGTGATGGTAGAAAGAAATTCCAAGATAAGATCATCATATCCATGCATCCTATGCCATCTGAAATCTCTCCATCCCACCTTCTCTATGGCTTCTTCAAATTCAACATTTAAACCTAACTTTCTTAAGGTGGATAAGATTAATAGTTTGTTAGGTAGAATTTCCTTCTCTTTCAACACTTCATATCGTGCCCCTTCTTTTTGAAAGAATGTGGCAACAATTTATTCCATGCTTGGAGGTTGTTGAGAAGATGATGTACATGCAGCTATTGATAGATGAAGAGATGACCAAAAACTTGAGAGAGGTTTTGAGAGAGTGTGAGAATATTAATGCCAAAGGATGTATGTAAATACATAAGAATGACATAAAATCTCTTTATATGGACATAAAAAGGTGTCTTCAACGGTAACTAAAATAATGAATGCTGAAATAAATGCAGAAAAATGGTTAAAAAAATCTACAATCGCGCAACTAATGATTGTGAGTTAAGTTTCATGAGTGCGATTTTTCTTAACTGTTTAAAGGCTATAAATTTTGAAAAATCTCAAGTGCAGAAGGTTCAACAACTATTGCGAATACAAAAAGGTGCAACGGTAAAAAAATATTTAAATTTCACCAATTAAGAAAACAAAATCGCTATCGCGAATTGTGAAAAAGATAAAAACAACTTTTGTACAAAACTTGAGTAATTTGCAAGCTCATGGCCATAATCACGATAACAAATTACATGCATACTTTGTAAAACTATTCAAAACAAAATATGAATGAATGATATGAAATGTTATACATCAAATATGATCAAATAAAATATAAGAAGGCTTGAAGAGCACAAAATATAACTCCAAGAACTCAATTGGTCAAATTTTCTACATAATCAACCAATGAATGAAACATATCAAAATAAGTAAGATAAGCATGTATCTTAAGGCATAAAAGATAAAGTTTAAGAAGGCTTATTGATATGAAGACCGTTTTATGATCTTTAAGCACTTTCTTGGTCTGTATTCTCTATTGGATCCTTGGGAAGTCTAGGGGTTACTTTTTCCCGGTCTGTACACATGTTTCTCGGTCAGAAAAATGGTCCTAGTCTAGAAACTCTTATCTCCGTCAGGAGTTACACGTCCATATGTAATTTTTAACTCGTTCATTGGGTAAATAAAGACCAAATGTGTTGAAACTTTAGACATCATCAAAACAACACTAAATGAAAAGTATTAGTGATATTTATTTTGATTGTCAAGATCAAAATGAAGAGAAATCACCCTAAGGTCAATAATGGTATCCCATAGATTAATGGATTCACTATCTATAAAGAGCTCCATTTGAAACTTTCATAGAGTGAAGTTAGGACTATAAAAAATAGGGAAATGATTGATAACTTTACCCTTTACCATCTTGATCTTTTCTCTCACACTTAACTTTGACTTGAGAAACCAAAGTTTTGATACTAATTGTTAGAATGATGGTGCACCAATAAGGGGGATTAAATTGGTGGCAAATAGAATTTTTTGGCTTAATGGATTTCTTCGAGTGTTTAAGCAATATACAAATAAAAAATAAAAGATAAAGGAGCAAGAGAAGATTGCACACAAGGATTGATAGAGGTTTAGGTGTTAATAAACCCTAGCCCGCTCCCCAACCGCAATTAGGAGTTCTACTATCTCAACTTGAGATACAAGATAGTTTTCCTAGCTTACTCACAACAAAGTGTTTTTCCAAGGCTCACACCGAATCTAAATCCCTTGTGTTTTAATGGCTCACACAATAACTAATTTCTTTATATTTTGGACGTGCTCACACACAACCCAGCTAAGAGTTTTCTCACTAGGTTCACTCTTACAACTTATTTCTAAGTGTTTAAAGTTAACACTTCAACCTTCTTACAAAAAAAGTTGGAGAATAAATTGACAATAGTTTTGGCACACTTAAAAATATTACTCTTATGTTCTAAGACCTTTTGAAGATCTATTTATGATGTTTACTTCCAATTAACTATTACAAATAAGTACTAACACTTTATCTAACATTTTAAAGATGATTCATTTAATGAAGTCTAACAGAGTGAAATAACAAGCATGCTTTCCCAATCGCAATAGAGATTCTTTAATTATAAGTTAAAGCTTTATATATGGCAACCTCTGATTTGTCCTTTTGTGAAATGGCTCTGTAACAACTCTTCGATGGCTAGTCTAGTCAGTTTTCGCGAAGATGACATACTTTTCTTAATCACGACTTTCTTCTTCCCGTTCAAGACAATGCAATTTACTGATCATGATTTGCTACTGGATCTCAAGGGACTTTTATCCTGAGCACGAAATCTTTCTTGGTTGGGAACTTCAAAAGTTCATATAGCCATTAGAGGTCTTGGGGACAAGTGGTAACTTCTAGTTGAGGCATTTTCCAACGGTTTTGAAGATTTGTATTTCGCTATTGTGAAATTCCCATGCGCAAGCATGCTTTTTCTTGGTCAGGTAGCCATGTCTCTTTCATGAGTTGCATCACCAAAGCACGATTGCACTTTCCATTTCGCTTGCGCGATTAGCCTCTTGTGAGTGCGCATTACTGACCATTTTGTTTCTTCAAATGTTTCACTAAGCAAACATTAGCCTATTGACTTGAAACTTTGTATGCTATAAAATAACACTTAAATGAATATATTAGTAACAATTAGTTTGATTGTTAAAATCAAAATAGATATCAATTACTCTTAGGTCAACAATTTATATGATATTTTCTTCATGATTTGACACACTTACACTGTCTAGCTCTCAATTTTAGATATTAGTTTTCAATTTTTATTTCAATTTGTTTTTTTCATTTGAATACACCATTGATTTCCATTTATCTCCGTCTGAAACGAATGAACTAAAAGTGTGTAATTCATTTACAAATGAATTCTATTTGGAAGTTATTTGTAAATGAATTTTCATGTTTGGAATGACATAATTTAAAACATGGAATTCAATTCAATTAAATTTCATTTAATTGTATTTTTACATATTTTTCTAAACTACCCTTATAATAACTTTAAGAAAAATAATGTAGATCTATGTAGAAATAAATATGCATGAACGTACACTTGGATTAAATATGAGTTGAAATATACTAATTTTGCATAGATATACATTAGCAATATTTATAAAAATATTGAAGATAATCATAATTATAGTTATAATTGTTATTATTTATAATATTATATGATATGATAAAATTTATGTAACAATGCTCCAAGCAGGGTTTTAAATAACGGTTTTGCGTAATGTATCGGTATTGGTATCTATGTAACAGTACGGGATTGAATCAGACCATATCGTCTTTCAACATCGTGAATAACTAACAAAAGCATCTAAATCAATAAAAAATGAACAATAAAATTTAATATACAGTATATAAAGTTAATAAATAATTATATAAATATTATTTTTATTTAAAAAATGTAAATTACTATGATAAACACCATTAAGTAAACAACTTCACCATAAAGTAATATTTTGATTTCTTACAATGAAAGATATTTTATTAAATATGAGGGAAAAAACCTTTATTTCAAAAAGCGATGAAAAAACCTCTCTAAAACTAAACAATACAAAGTAAAATTAAAAATTATAATTATAAAATTGCATATAATGCAGAATTACATAATCACCACCAAAAAGAAAGGTGTGGAAGATCAGTGGTATTTTATTCAGATGAGAAAATATCAAACATAAAAAATCTGATAAGAAATAAAAGGTTCTTCTAAAAAAATGATAAAAGTTTTGCATTTTTATAATTAGTTTTGAGGTATCTTTTGACAAAGCTAAATGCAAAACCTAGGCTTATAAGGTGGGTTCATTTGTTGCAAGAGTTTGACCTAGAGATTAGAGATAAAAAAGGGATGAAAACTTAGTTGTTGATAATTTGTCTAGGTTAATTTATGACTTTGATAATTTGGCCTCTAAAAAGGCCATTGTGGAAATTTTTTCTAATGAGAATTTATTTGTTATTCGCTATGAGTCGTGGTATGCTGATATTGTTAATTATTTGGCGTATGGCATTTTGAGGCCTGATATGAACTTCCAGGAATGGAAGCATTTTTTGTCATTGTGTAAGAATTATTTTGGGATGAAACTATATTTGTTTGACTATTGTTCAAACCAATTAATAAGGAGATGCATTCCAGAGGAGGAGCAATAGAATACACTCATTTTTTGCTATGATTTTCAATCTAGTGGACATTTTGCTAGTAAGAAAACATCCCACAAAGTGCTTCAATTAGGTTTCTTTTTCCCCTCACTCTTTAAAGATGCCCACAACTTTTGTGTAAAATGCTATTAATGTCAAAGAAGTGGTACCATAGGGAAGAAAAATGAAATGTCTCAAACTTATAACCTTATTATGAAATTATTTAATGTTTGGGGCATTGAATTCATGGGGCCTTTTCCCATTTCAAATGGTTTTGAATATATACTTGTTGTGGTCGATTATGTGTCTTAATGGGTTAAGGCTATCCCAACATGTACTAATGATGCTTACATTGTTGTAAAATTGTCAAGGATAACATTTTTAGTAGGTTAGGAACACTGAGAGCTATCATTAGTGATAGGGGAAGTCACTTTTGTAATAAGTTGTTCAATGGGTTGTTGAAGAAATATGACATTACTCGCCGTGTAGCCACCACACCATATCATCCACAGATTTTGGGCTAAGTAGAGGTGAGTAATAGAGAGATTAAGTCCATTTTGGAAAAGACGGTGTATCCCTCATGAAGGGATTGGCCTATGAAGCTAAATGATGCCTTATAGGCATACCAGACAGCTTACAAGACCCTTATTGGCATGAGTCCATTAAATTGGTTTATAGGAAGGCATGTCATCTACCCGTGAAATTGGAGCATAAAGCATATTAGGCTACTAAAGCACTAAACATGGAATTGTGTAAAGCTAGAGAAAAGATATGGCTGCAGCTGTATGAGCTTGAAGATGTGAGATAAGAACATATGAAAATGCCAAGCTCTACAAGGAAAAGACAGAGGATTCATGGCTAACTTTTGATCTGTAAGGTTTTACTTCCAGGAATGAAAGTGTTATTTTTTTTTTAACTTTGGTTTAAACCTTTTCTACGTAAGTTGAAGTCAAGATGGAGTGGACCATTTGAATTGACTCAAAGTTTCTCACATGGAACTGTGGAACTGAAACATCTAACTACTGGAAAAATATTTAAAGTAAATGGCTAGTGGGTAAAGCGATACTATAAAAGTCTACCTTTGGTGAAAGTGGTGGAGAACATGTCCACCTAATCCCCATGAGATCAAGATTAAGGATGTCTAGCCTCAACAATAAAAGCGGCACTTTTTAGGAGGCAACCTAAGTTTTATTATTGCAATTTTTAGTTTTTAATTTTGTCATTTTTAGTTTTTAACGTTGATTTTAGTTAAATTCTAACTCAAACATTTGCTTAGGAGGACTAATTCAAGCATGGAATGGGGAAAGGAGCTGTGAAATGTCAACCTATGAGCATATCGAAGCGATTTGCCCATTTTGCGAAATACTCCACGTGCGCGATATGCCCACTATCTAGCAAGAGTCTATCACATATGTGGCACCCACACCGTGTGCGCAATACTGCTAATGGTGTCATAGCCCACCTAGCTCCCTATTACTGGCATGCCACCTACACTGCGAGTGCATCCCTATCCAGCCGACTGCGCCTATTGCGAACACAGCACCTATGCCCCACACGCGACACTACCAATGGTAAATTTTTTTTAAAAAAAAAATTTAACCTTAGGTTTTCCTTTTTCTATTTTATATTTGCAAGTATTTATTTCTCTCTCTTTTTTTCTTCCTAAACCCGAGATCCCTCTTCTTCTTCCCTTTAAAAACTCAAATTTCCCTAAATCATAAATAAACCCTAACCCTAAATCCTGTAAACCTGCCGACCACCACCACAAATTGGCTTCAAATTTCACACACCCATACCTAGACTAGCCTTCCCAAGTGATTTTCAGTAGCATTAGCTACAAGAAGGGACCTGAGACTACCACGCGCGAAACACCACCAAGGGCACGAATCCAATCCCCTACAATGTAAGAAGGATCTTCCAACACCTCTAAGACACATGATAAAGCCAAGGGTAATTTGGTTTTGACACAAGTAACTCTAATGGATGACCCCTTTCCATTACAGGTAAACACTATAGAAACTTACAATGCCTCTTTCCCCATCTATAAGGAAAAGAAAGGTAGAGGGTATGTGACTGCTCATTCTCGTGATTTTTACTCATGTCGGTTTCTTGATTTTGAAGTGCTGGAGAGCTTAGGGAGTCTAGAAACAGTTAAAGAATATGTTAGAAGATTTTTTTGGGATACTTTTATCACTTAGAAAAACTATAGTTATAAGGAACTAATGGTGGAATTTTATGCTACTGTGGTTGTTAAAGATTCTATGGATGAAATTACTTATCAATTGTTTGGAAGAGAATGCAATGTTGACTTAAATGTGATGCAACAATTGTTTGGTTTTTCCGAAATCGGTGCCAAAGCACCGATGGATGATTTTGATTTTCAAGAGGCATAGGTCTATTTCACTAGCACCGATACTTATCACACTAAAAATTCATCTAATTCACACTTTTGTGATCCATGTATTACTTTGATGCATAAATTCATATGCCATGCCATTTTTGCAAAGCCGAGAGTAGTAAGGTCAACGGGTCAGAACTGTTTTTACTTCAGAGTATGTATAAGAAAAAGAAAGTTTATACTACTCCATTTATTTTTTGGACAATTTGTTATACCTTGTCACATCCAGCTTAGTAGTTAAGTTTAGGATATTTTGTCACTGCATTTGTATTGCATTTTTGTAGTTCTAATTGATACTTCTAAACTAACCCAAGTTGACGTCAAAAGAGATTTCGATGTAATAGCTTTGTAGTATTGAAAATTGGTTAAATTTGATATCAAAGGAAACATTGTACAAGTGCCAAAAAAGAGTGACCCTAGTGAATCAAGTTAACCTTTGGCCCTACCTTCACATTCTCAGCATGTACCTCATAATAGTGCTGACGATAAAGTGATGGCTCGATTGGAGGCCATGGATGCTACTTCTATAGCACATTGGGATGCATTCGAGGCTAGATAGAGAGCTATAAAGGCATGCTTTGAGAGTCATCTGAGAGCAATGGAAGTGGCTCATAAAGCCTATTTTGAGGACATACAGGTAGACAACCATCTCAGAGTAGTGAAACTAAAAGTGTTACGAAATCAAATGGATGAGCTGCTTAAATCTATGGATGCTTAGAAGAGTGACCATGAGTACTACAATTTTAAGCTAAGAAAGTATAACAAGGCCACCAGTGTGCACATGCCTTCACCATCTTCGTCTCCTCCTCATCTTCCATCTCAGTGACTTATGTGCATTGTTAGGGGAGTTTTTCCTCACCATCTAATTTTTTTATCATTTTCTTTTATTTTTCTATGCTTTGTTGTGTGCCATTGGGAATAATGTCTCATTCTAGTATGGGAGGAGGACTGTTGTCTCTTGCGACACTTTGTGTGTTTTGATTAGTGATTTTGATTTACATGTTAGGTTTATTCTCTAGTAATTAAATGCCATGTTTTAGTTCTTAATCATTAAAAAAATTAGTCTTATTTGATAATTGCTTCTTTGCCTAGCTTAGTTCGATTATTTCTTATGATAGCTGATGAAAGAATGTTAAATTTTGCCTTGAATAGAGTTGTATGATTGATTAGCTTAAAATAGCCTTAATGCCCTTATCACACTCTTAATCAAATGCTCCTTAATTTGGTTAATTGTGGTTTTAATTATAGAGTGCTAGCAATCCATTTAGGCTAGGAATTTGTATGTAACAATGGATATGTGTTGAATCTCCAAAACTTGCATACTACATTTGTCCTTCTTTCGTGAGCTTTTGAGTTGTAATAGAGCTATCATTACTTTTAAGCTCTTCTCTTTTTTTTTTTGTGAATAAATTCAAACAAGGCATCATTGCTTTAGAATTTGCACTTAAATTCTAATTGAGTCGACAATTCTTATTGTTAAGACACTTAGATGATAATTAGGATTACCCTTTTTGACTTGGTTTTGTAGCCTTCCATAACATTATCCCATAGTTAATCCACTTTGAGCATTGACCTTCTTTGTTGATTAAACTATATTGTAATTAGCCAATTTTATCTGTTCTTTGTTTCCCTTATTTGTTACATGTGATCATAAGAGTTAGTGGCAATTAGAGACTATAAATAACAAGTAAGCTTCCTATATTCTATACTCACTACTATTATTGGTGAGTTGTTAAGAGTAAGAAGTAGTTAATTAGTCATCTCGATGTGTGTACCAAACCGAAAAAAAGAGAAAAGAAAAAGAAAAATAAGTGAAGGTACAATGCAAATATTTGAAATAATAAATATTGAGTTGTAAGTACTGAGAATGTGTATCTGTGAATTGTTTTACTACTGTATAATGACTAACTCACCCTGTGGTTATACGAAGTTGGACAATATGATAGTTTTTAATTTGTTGCTAGTCTCTTATGGTTGTTTTGCCTGTTTTCCTTTTTCCTTACCTTTTCACCCTAACCACGTTATAACCCTAAAAAGACCTCTAGATTTGTGTCTTGGCAATATTATAAGCGGTGGAGATTGGATTAAAGTGCAAACATATGGAAGTTTTTGCTTGAATATTTGCCTAAACACTTTGAAAGATTGAGAGATGTGAGGATATAAGCATAGGAGAGTTAAATGCATATACCATTGAAAGATGCAAATGAATAGCCTATTTCAATTGCATTCTATTCTATATAAGAAGTGATAATGTGATCATTAGGTTGTTTTTGATTATGAGTATGACATTGGAATTATAGTTGTTTTGAACATGGTTGGTTATGAAACTTTATTTTGGGAATAATGGTGCACTATGAAGCTTATGATGGTCGAATTTTAAGCTGGCAATGAAGTGGATAATTTCTGTTTTATGTTTTTAGGAGTGTGTTTGTAATTCTTTCATACTTAGGGGTTGCTTGGGGATAAGCAATGTTTAAGTGTAGGGGAATTTGATGTGTTTAGTTTTGTGTGAGTAATTATGTTTGAATTTTATGTTCTTAATATTGATTTATTGTATTATATTGGTACTTAGTGTGTGTTGATGTCTTTAGGTTAGGAGATAGAATTTGAGCAAACCATGCTTGATTTTGATGTTTTGATGGATAAATGAAGAGAAGAGCAACTACCTACCGCTTAAGCAGTGTTTTCATCATAGAAGCGACAACTTTTTGGCCAATGAACAAGCTAGTTTCTATTGCTTAAGCAGTGCAAATAGCACTTGCATGTAGTAATAAAGTTCCAGCAATGCTTGAGCAGCAATATCATTGCTTGCATGCGGCGAAGACCAAGTTGCACCATGTCAATCTATCGTAGGTATGGCATTTATCAAGTCTTTTTAGCGATGTAGTTTGTAGTAGGCACGACAATTCCAGTGCGCTCGCAACAACATCCAATCCTATAGAATTCTACTTGTTGTTGAAAACTTGTTTTAACCAAGTAGGGTGCGAATCTTGGGAGATATTTTTTATTGGTTAAGGGCCTATTTTTGGAGGGTTTTAAAGAGGAAAAATTGCTTTGAAGAATTAGTATTCAGTTAGAATTCTTTAGAAGTATATAATGTTTTGTTTGAACCTCAAGTTTTCTTCTTCTTCCTACAATCTTTTCTGTAAATTTTTGAGACTTTGGTGGCTAAAGAGAACTTGGAAGCTATCTCATTTCTCATTTTTAGTAGATTTTGCTTATTTTTGGAGACTTTTTCACCATTGGAGATTGCAAGGATTGAAGCCTTGAAGAGTGAAGACCTTCTACTCAAGAGGATTACAAATTTCAAGGTATTTTAGCTTTCTTTGATTTTTATTCTTCTACTAAAAATATGTTTAGCTTAGGTTTTGCCATTAATTTTATTCTAGTGATGGTCATGCTTGGCTAAGCTTTTTGTTAGGTATTTAGTTGCTATTTAGGATGTATCAACTTTCCAATTAGTTAATGAGATTTGATTTCTTCCAATATCAATTGTGCTTCTTTAATTCTTGAGTTGAATGTATAATTGTCCATCATTCTTTTAATTAGAAGTGAATATCTTAAGGTTTTGTTATTAGATGACAATTTTTAACTTAGCCTAAGAATTTGATTGGATGTTAATTGCGCCATTAGCATGGGTAATTAATTAACTAAGGCAAAAGCCATTGAAATTCGATTTCATCATGCTTAATGGAGTTGGGGAAGAGATTACAAACTAAATATGCTAGCTAAATATCTAATTAAGTCTCATTGGATATTAATTTAATTTTAATTGCTTTTATTCAATCAATTACTTTCATTTATTTAGTTAAACTTTAGAATTACAAAAATGGGGATAGAATATTTAGGATCATCATTTACGTTAATTAAAAATTAATAGTAATAAAGAGTTTAAGCTAACGGTTTCTTGAGAGATCGACCTCGGAAGTAACTTGTCATTCTACGATTGGCTCTTGCATTTACAAGTTTTAATTTGGAACATCAATAACAGGTGATACATAACGTATTGAAGGATATTTAAAATCTTGGCTCTAAGAGTTCAATTGCTCTTGAAAATGAATAGGAAAGAAGATAACAATGAAAAATAGAAAGGTATTGTATTTGTGAAATGAGAAAATAGTAAGTCAATAAGGATAATTTTGTCACTAAAATTTATTTGACTCATTTTGTAGAATTCATTTGCATATTCTACCTATAGCCATGAATTCAATTCCAAGAAATATAATAAGTGATTCATTTATTTTCAAATGTGCAAATCCTGGAATTGCAAATGAATTCCACAAATTTTGTGAAATTCATCTATTACAAACATGTTCTTATGGAGTATTTGGAAGAGAAATTTACACCATTAACTGGCTTTTAACTTTTTTCTTTCAAAAACACTTGCATTTTTTTTTCTTTTTATTTTTATCAAATCAACTTTTTAATTTTATCAATTTTTTATTTTTTATTTTCATGTCCCCCTTCTTCTTCTTATAGCCAGAGGACTAGTAGTTGCATTTGTAGAATTCACATCTGCCATTTTTGTATACTGTTCAAAATTTTTTTATCTATTTCTGATACAATATCATACTTTTCTTCATTCAGCTGCTCCTTAGAAAAAATTTTGTTCGTTATTTGATGATAAAGCTTTTGCAAATTTCTGGAGTCTAAGAACACATGATCTGGTGTTTACTCACCACCAATAATTTTGTTAGTTATTGGCATTTCTTTGCTGGAAGTTTGTTTCTATAAATGAGCCAAAAAAAAATGATAGTACTACTAGTTTGCAACGGACAAGGAAGAAGGAACAATTGTTATGTTGTGATCCTAGTGTAATAGAACAAGTGAACAAGTGCGGTGATCTATTTTTGAACCCTATCTCTCTTTCCTCACTTGCACAATTTTATTTTAGCACAAAGTCATACATCCTTTTGACCTTTATCAATTATTGAATTGATTGGAATACATTTCATCTGGCTTTATTAAAAGGGAGCATGAGATTTTATTTGTTAATCAAAACATGCAAGTGCCTTGCTCTAGGATTTATGAATTTGATTGTCTATTATTATGCTTTCCTTGGTTTGTAAATGATAGAGACAAGCATAATATTTGGGAAATCTTCTTCAAACCTAGTTAGGGTTAATTAATCATAACTACATAGAGCGAATTCATTGGTTTGGGATTAAAATTTTAAGTTTCTGCTGCCTCTAGATGTATGTGATGTCTTAATATCCCTACAACGGTATTAGAGCTTCTCTATGATTGTTATGATTATTTTTAAATTGAAGAATAGTTAGATTGCATGAAAATTCATAATTAGGGTTCTTAATTTTCAATAGGATTGAGAAATATTGTTTATGTTCATGTTATATTTTATGTTCATACGATGAAGGATATACAATGATTATTGTGTGAATTAAAATGACTACAATTCATATAATTCAATTAATGGAATTGTATTATAAATATCAATAAATTGGTTTTAAATTGTTAAAATGATTTTGATGTTACTTCTGAGTTATGTTCTGTTATGGATTCAATTTAAGATGTGTCGCACTTGGAAATTTAAGATATTTTTATATTTTTGTATGACGCGGAACGATCAACTCATTGTATTTAAATTTTTATAAAGTTTTAAAAGGAGTCGCCATCAATTGTAATTATAGAATCGATTGATTTTCCTTTAAATAATGTATGTGTAACAGAGTAAGGATTTGAGGATCAAATGAATAAGAAAGGTATAAGCACCCCAATTCATCTAATTTTATTAAAATTTATTATTTTTTACTCTTCATTTTTATTTGTATGCTTATTTTAGTGATATATTATCCAATTCATGGATAAAGTAACGTAAAAATGTATGGAACATATACATATTTCAATTTAATTATTTTTATGATCTTAGTGAAATTATTTTAGTTCTTTTTTTTTAAGTTATATGTATCCAATTTTTGGATACACATAAAATAAATTAATATTATTTTTAAAAAATTTATATCTAATACCTGGATATAGTAAAAATATATTTTTTAGAAAGTTGAACTTGACTTAAATCGAGTATCTACATACCCATTTAAGAGATCAAAATCCACGTTGTTCGAATTAAATTTATCATTTTAAGAAAGTAAAATTTTGACATTTATAAATTCTATCATACTCAATTCCTGAATATGACTATAATAATAATAATAATAATAATAATAATAATAAGTAAAAGAAAAAAAAATGATTGCATTTTATTAGACTAAATCATAGTTAAATCTTTTCCTATCTTACCATAAATAAATTTTTGTGCCTTTTTTATTCATAAATAAGTAAAATGCTAATATCCTATACATTAATTAAGAATTATAAACTATTTATGAGTTTATAAACCGTACATATTATTTCTTTTTTAATTTTTCTTGATTTCATGCACTCTTTAGAAAAACTTAGAAAAAAAATAAAATACACGAATTAATTCAAAATAATTTTTATTACGATTTTTAATTAAAATTATAAATTAAAAAAACGAATAAATTCACGAGGTGAAAGTGAAAAGCAAACTGCAAGAAGGAAAGGGCTTGGATTGGGTAATTGTCTGTCTATGTATCATTTGCTGTCTGCAAAATCAAAGCTTAATTTTTAGTTGATCTTAATAGCGTGGGTTTAGATCAAATATATCTAGAAAGGATAGATGTATATATAAAATGAAAAAATAAAAAATAAAAACTGAACCAGCTATTAACAAAGAAAACACCTCTTTTTTTTTTTTTTTTAACTTTTTCCTTCATTTAAGCATTTGAGCCTCTTATCTTCCTTTATGAAGCAAGCTTTTCCCATAAAAAGAAATATATTTTTATTTTTATTTATATCCATCAATAAACTCCATAAGAAAGATCATTATATCCATTATTTTCTTAAAATAATATTCTATGACAAAAATACAAATATATAGATCACAGCAAAATAACTAAATAGGAAAGGAATAATAATAATAATAATAATAATAATAATAATAATAATAAGATATGAATAACAATAAATGTAGATCATAACATAGGATAATAGCAATAATAATAAATTATAAAAAAAATCCATATATAACAATGAATGACAACTAAAATTTATAGATCACAACATATATTACAAACAATGATAATAATAAATAAATAATATTTTTTTCCTTTCAAGTAGAACATTTAAATCATAAATTATAATTATTATAATTTATGATAATAGATCTCAAAATGCTAAATTGTTTTCTCTTTTTATTTATTTTTTTCTTCTCTCTTTCTACTCTTTCTTCTTCTCTCAACCCCTTTTTCTCTTTCTTTTTCTTTTCTCCCTCTTCTTTCTCTACTTTTCACTCTTTTTCACCCAATCCCTTTCACCCCCCCTATCCGTGAGCTTGGATGCTCTTTTTATAGGGAATAAAGTACATTCTTACCTATTGGTTAAAATATTTAACCATCATTTAAAAATCTAAAAAGTAAATATTATTAGATAATTGTAAGATATAGGGTATGTGATGATTTCTTTTGTCACACTTACACATGTGACTCTCATGAGTAGGAGTGTGCAAAATTGAACCGAAACTGAAAACCGAACCAAATGCTTTTCGGTTTATTCGGTTCAATTTTAAATGTTTAAAAACCGATTAAACCGAACCGACCGAACTTTTATGTATATATATATATTAAAAATTCATTGTAAGTTTTAGATAAAAAATTATGATTTACAATATTTTATTTTGATTTATGGTATCATAAAGTCATGAACTATAAAAATTTATTTTAATTTATGTTAACTAACTTTAATTTGGAGTAATTGATAACGTTATAATAATTACATTTAATTTATCCCAATTTATAAAGTTGTGATAATTAAGTTCAATTTATGATAATTCATAAAATTATGGTAATTTAATTTAATTTGTTATAATTATAATAGTTGATGAAATAATGATTATATCAATTTATCATAATTTATGCTATTTTATCTTAATTTATAGTTATATTATTTAATTATAACTTTAAATTATATATTATGTTTGATAAAGTTAAGATAATTAATAAAGCTATGGTATTTGTTTTTAATCTATTATAATTGATAAAATGTAATAATAACAATAATTTATATAAATTTAATTAATTAGTTAACAAAACTAATTAAACTGAACCAAACTAAAATATTTTGGTTCGGTTTGATTCAATTTTAAATATTAATCGGTTAGATTTTTATAAATTATAATCGGTTTGGTTTTTCTAAATTCAGTTCGGTTCAAAACCGAACCGAACCGATGCACACTCCTACTCATGAGACAAAAAAATTATTATATTTTTTATTTTTTTAATTGATTTCCTTTTTTAATTTTTTAATATTTATATGTAGAGACTTTCAATTGAAATAAACCAAATAAAAGACCTACATAGATCTAATGGGCAATCCAAGAAATATATAGAAAGTCCATTGAAGAATAATGGCCTCCAAAAGAAATGATGGCCCAAATCAATTAATATATGGAGCAAATTGATGTGAAATTTTTAATTACTTGCTTTTATATACTTTTTATTTTTTTTTTTCAGTATCTGCAGTTGCCGCCCTTTGCATATCTCTTAATTTTTAAAAGTCATGCAAAGATGAGATTAAATCTTTGATAAGAAGAATTAACTAATTGAGACATAGTTACAATTAATTATCAAAGCAAATATACACATTTGAAAAATCAGTAGAGATGTAGCTACCACTAATCTATGAGAGCACTGACAATTATGAAAGTGTTGCCAAAATGAATTTTGTAAAGAAATTATTGGAGATATAACTGCCTTTAATTTCTAAGAGAATTGGCAATCATGAAAGTATTGCCAAAAAATGAAATTTGAAAGAAATTACTAGAGATGTAACTATCAATAATTTATAAAAGAAGTGACAATTATGAAATTGTTGTCAAAAACAAAATTTTGAAATAAATTATTAGAGATGTAACTACCAATAATTTTAGAAGTATTGGGCAATCATAAAAGTGTTGCCAAAAATAAAATTGAGAGAAATTATTTGAGGTGTAACTGTCAATAATTTATAAAAGAATTAACTATCATGAAACTGTTGCTAGAAATGAAATTTGAAAATTTAATAGAGATTTAACTCCCACTAATTTTTGAAGAAATATCTTGGCTAAATAGGAACACAAATCATAATCTTAATTGGCCTTGATAAGAATGTGTGAAATATTTATATGTATGCATGTGTATAATTTATTATAACCCCTTTATATCATTAAAAAAAAATTATATTAAGATAGCGCATGCATTCCCATTTTTTCTTTTTTCTTTTGTTTTTCTTCATCAGGACTGTATATAGGTAAAAGTCTGTGAATGAAATAAATATGATAAGAAAGTGCCACTTCCTTCTGCATATCATTGTCATTCCTTCTTTATTCTTCCTTGATCTGTAAATTGATTTGATTGTTTGCATATGCCAGTAATTTCTTTTGATGTCATCCTTATGATTCAAATTATATGTAATTTCATGGAGTCGTCTTTTTAATAACTTCACGACTTTAGTATTTAACAAATGCATACCTTTTTTGTTTTTGTTTTTTTTTTATAGGTGAATTATTGTGTTTCGAGAAGTGAGAAATATGAACTTAGGTAAAGCAAAAAAAAAAATCGCTTTGAATTTGACAGTAAAACATATATTCTATTTGATCTTAACAAACTAGTACATTATTTCAAGCATAATACTTTTTGACAATATCTGAGTTTATCGAATTTGGAAGCTCTTTTCCATTTATATTTTTCAAAAAGCCTTTTTCACTGCGTACGGTCATTCATATTTTGGAGTCCATTTTCCTCTAAGATCAGCTTGCTTAGAGGACAACCTCTTGATAACAATATCTCCCTTTTGGAATTGACGCGGTCTCATTTTATTTGTATGTGCTTTAATTAACCTCCTTTGGTACAATTGTCTATGGTATAATGACGTTAGTCGTTTTTCATCTATAAGATTCAACTAGTCATATCTTACTTGTAACCATTCAATTTCATCTAACTCAGCTTCCATGATGATTCTGAGAGATAGTATTTCCACTTCAATGGGTAAAACTGCCTCCATCCCATGAACCAAAGAGAAAGGTGTTGCTCTTGTAGATATCCTGACAGAAGTTCTATATCCATGTAATGCATACGGAAGCATCTCATGCCAATCTTTATAAGTTACCACCATTTTTTGAACCATCTTTTTGATATTTTTTGTTTGCAGCTTTAACTGCTCTATTCATTTTTTAGCGATAAGGAGTTAAATTATGATGCTTAATTTTGATTGCCCACATATCTCTTCCATTGACTTGTTATTAAAGTTCTTAGCATTATCTGTGATAAATCTTCTAGGAGGACCATATCTATAAATGATATTATATTTGATAAACTTGATTACTACTCCTTTAGTCATATGAGCATAAGTAGCTTCTATCCATTTTGTAAAGTAGTCTATTGCTACCAAAATGAATCGATGTCCATTTGACGCTTTAGGCTCAATCGGTCCTATCACATCCAAACCCTACATGGAAAATGACCATGGTGTTACCACTACATGAAGTGCGGTAAGGGGAGCATTTATCTCATCAGCATATATTTGTCATTTGTGACATTTCCTCATATACATAATATAATTTGATTCCATTTTTAACTAGTAATACCCCATTCTCATAATTTTTTGAGCCAAATTATACCCCCCAAGATGGGTACTATAAAATCCTTCATCAACTTCCTGTATCAATTTTTATGCTTGATGATCATCAACACATCTAATTAATATTGTGTCATGATTTCTTTTATACAATATCTCTACTTAAGAAATAACCTAATGTCAACCTTTGGATTTTTCTTTTATCATTTTCAGTTGCTTTTGGTGGGCAACTCCTATCATTAGCATATCGCTTTATGATGTGTCCATATTTGTTATAGTTTTATAGGTATTTTTAGTTGTTTAGTTTTCTTGTTTTTATATGATTTTTGGGTGGATTTGATATTTAATTGTGTTTTCAGGTTTTAGATGGTGGAAAGGAGTATAAGAGACATGTTTTGATGTTTGATTTGAGTTGTGGAGGTGTTTTAGATAACAATGGAGTCCATTGGAGGTGTTGTGGAAGCAAAATGAAATTATTTGTGGAGAAAAGTTCATTGCAACCTCGTGACAGCCATCACGTGCTCGTGATGAAAGGCAAACAACAAGCTTCTGTCACAGGCGCGACGGCCATCACGTGCACATGACACCTGGCAAGAGAAGATAGCAGTAATTCATTGCAACCTCACGACGCCTATCACGTGCACGCGATGACTAGGACATTGCAGATCATATGAACAATTGCCTAAACCTTACTTTTATCAATTCTTTTAGGGTTTTTCACTCCTATAAAAAGGAAATAACACCAAACAACAAGCTTCTGTCACAGGCGCGATGGCCATCACGTGCACATGACGCTTGGGCAGGAGAAAGCAGTAATTCATTGTGACCTCACAATGCCTTTCACGTGCACATGATGACTAGGACATTATATTTTCCACTTAGTGATATTAGAATCACCCCTATTCTATGTCTAAAGGCATTTAAAGCACCATAATCCAATTTTCCTGACCCTTTTTATCCTCATCAATTTCCATGATATCCTAATATGGAAAATCCAATTGCATTGGCTCGTAATGCTCAACGGCTCTATCAGCTAGATAATCAACTATTATACTTCATTTTACTGCTTTTTGAGTAACAAAAACAATGTCATATTCTGACAACAAAACTTGCCATCGAGCAATTCTCCCAGTTAATGTTGATTTCTCAAATTTATACTTTATAGGATCCATTTTGAATATTAACCAGGTAGTATAGCATAACATGTAATGTCTTAGCCGATAAGTTAGCCATGCAAGTGCGACATACGTTCTCTCCAACATAGAGTATTTGGCCTTATAAACTGTGAACTTTTTACTGACATAATAAATGGCTTGTTCCTTCTTCCCAAAAGATTCATGTTGTCCCAACACGGCTCCCATAGATTTTTCTAATACCATCATATACAAAATGAGTGATCTCCTAGGTATGGATGGTCAAAGAATTGGCGGATTTTGCAAATATTATTTAATTTTGTCAAATGCCTCTTGACATTCATCATTCCATTGTGTAGGATTGCTCTTTCTAAGGAGTTGGAAAATTTGCTCACAAGTTGCAATCAACTATGAGATAAACCATGCAATATAATTTATTTTTTCAAGAAAACTCCTTACTTCCTTTTTAGTTTGTGGGGAAGCCATTTCAATTATTACTTTAATTTTATCAAGATCTATTTCTATTCCTTTTTCATTGATTATAAATCCTAGAAGTTTGCCTGAAGTGACTCCAAAAACACACTTTGCCAGGTTCAACTTGAGTTGATATCTTCTTAGTCTTTCAAAAAGTTTTCGCAAAACTGCAATATGATCTTCCTCTAGACGTGATTAGCAATCATGTCATCCACATATACTTTGATTTCCTTATGCATCATATCATAAAATAATGTGATCATTGCTCTTTGGTAAGTTGCCCCTGCATTTTTCAATCCAAAAGGCATCACCTTGTAACAGATGGTTCCCCAAAAGGGTAATAAAAGTGGCTTTTTTCCCTATCTTCTATATCCATATTGACTTGATTATATCCTGAATAACCATCTATGAGAGAAACCATGTGAAATCCAACTGTATTATCCACTAGAACATTGATATGAGGTAATGGAAAATTATCTTTAGGACTCGCACGATTCAAATCTCGATAATCAAAACACATTCACATTTCTATCTGTTTTAGGAACAGGAACCATATTCGCTAGCCACTCAGGATATTTTGCCACTATAACAAATCCTGTATCAAATTGTTTCTTGACTTCATCCTTGATTTTCAAAAGAGTATCTGGCTTCATTTTTCTTAATCTTTGTTTCACAGGCTTGCATTCTGGCTTTTAAGCCAATTTATGTGCTACTATAATATCTTGGTTTGACCAGGCAAAATTATTAATGAAATTCTTTAATAGATTGATTATTGTCTCGCATAATTCTGGAGTCAAACTCCCACTTGTCTTTACTTCCTTTCTATTCTCTTATGTCCCCATATTTATGACTTCTATGAGATCTTTAATTTCCAATGTTGTCTCTTTTCCATTTCTTTTACCAATTCAAGAGGTATTTCTTCAATTTCCTCTTCATCTGAATCTATTTCATATACCAGATAGTCAAAATCAATCTTTTGTATGTTATTATTGTCAAATTCTCGATCATCATTACAATCCCTGAGCATAATATAATATGAATAAAGAGAAGGGAAAAGGCAAGTAGAAGTAAATGGAGATGACAATATGAAAAGAAATGTAGGGAATAAACATACATTTATTAAATTATTAAAATCTATGAAATTATTGAAAATAGACGCTCATTTTTCATTCTTCCTTAAACATTGAGCAAAGTCAAAGGAAAAGATAACAATTACTTTGAACCCAAGATTGGAAGTTGATAAGCCTTCTAGTTATTTTGTTCATTATTTGCTGGATAGATTCGAACTCATTCTTCTATTTCTACATTTGATCCTTCTTCTATTATGACTGATAGTGATAGGTCTTCAACTAACTTTTTTAAGGATGATGACTCTCCTGAGACTTCCTGTCCGAGTAAAAACCAACTAGCACTTCTAAATGTTTGCACCAAAGTTGGAATGACCATCATTTCTACAAAAACTTCTTTATTTCCCAATATAGCCAATCTTTTTTCTCTTCTTTCAGTTTATGCTCTTTTCTTGTCTATTCTAGATAGCTGATAGCCTAACCCAGTTCTACTTTCATTGATGAGAAGTTCAATGAATTGATTTATCCCTTGATTATTTCTTCTAAGTCCCATGCCTGGATAAAAGTTCTTCATCATCATTTTTCTTGCCACCATATTAGATGTAGCAGATGGCTTAAGCAATAGAATCTTTGAACCTTCACCTGTATAAGAAATGTTCACCACCTCAAAAGATTAAAAGGAACTTTCTAGAGCTTCCTCTACAGCTACAATATAAGGAGTTGTCACAGGCTTAGTAATAAGAAAATCTTCTTCTCTTGAAACTTCAATCAGTTGTCCATCAATAAAGAATATGATTTTTTGATGTAGAAAGGAAGGTATATTATCGGCTGAATGAATCCAAGGTCTCCCTAATAAAAAACTATATGCAGAAACAAAATCCATAACTTGAAATGTGATATTAAATGTGATTGGTCCCATTTGAATAGGTATCTCAATATCTCCAATCACTTCTTTTCTTGTCCTATCGAATGCTCTAACCACCATAGCACTTGGTCGTATATAGGTTGCATCAATTGGTAATTTTGCCAAAGTAGATTTAGGCATGATGTACAATGATGATCCATTATTAACTAATATACGCGCAATGTAATGATCTTTGCATTTGGCTGAAATATGCATTGCCTTAATATGCCCTGTCCCTTTAGGGAGAATTTCATCATCAAATATATGATTTGCTGTTAAGACATTTCCAATCACATTATTCCAATTTTCGATTAAGATATTATGGCATACATGAGCTTGATTCAACATCTTTAAGAGTGCCACTCTATGGGGTTCAGAAGTTAATATCAAGGATAATAGAGAAATCTGACCTGGTGTTGTGTTTATTTGTTCAATAACCCTATATTCACTTTGTTTGATCAACTTTAAGAACTCACATACTTCTCCCTCAGATACAGGCTTATTGATTTCAGTTCAAAATTCTTACAATATGAACATTTGAGGTTCAACATTTTGAACCTTTTCAAGCATTTCTCCTTCCTTAATCTTACCTTTTCAGTGTTTTTCCAACTCTTCAGTTCGTCTCCTTTCAACTTCTTCTAGAGTATAACATCTTCCACTACGAGTCATTCCTTCGACTCTAGATATATTCTCCACTTCATTTGTGATCATACTATTTTGAGAGGGAACTGAGTCCTGAGTATGAATAGTGTTTCCATACTTCCATTGTGTTGCCTTAGAGTCTTTATATTCAAAAAGAGTTGGTACCTCAATCAAAAGTTTAGTAACATATGGAGAAGATGAAGCAGAGCTGAGCATTGGTTTCTGTGGACAACATATGGTCAAAGGTGTTGCTATTATAGGAACCTGAGAACATCTATTCTCAATGAAATTTACCTAATTAACTCTTTCCTTTTTATTGCTAAAAATTATGATCTTTGCATCCATTAACTCTTGTACTTTATGTCTAAATTGGTAACTTTCATTAATTGAGTGATTAGTAGTGCTGCAATAATATTCACAAATGAAACCATTTTCACTCCTACTTTCATCATTTACATTGATTTGATTCTCTATTAAACCTGCTTTGTACAAGATATGAAAGAGTTGTTGTCTCGACATGAGAATTTCTTTTTCATCGGTCTTAAATTTCTCCTCGTATTCTGAAAAAGTTGCATTAATTTTGCCCCTATCATGATTTGGTAAAGGATTATTATTGACATTAGGGGTCTTTACTCATTGATTAAATTTTAACCATCCCACTTTTATAAGAGTTTGTCCAATAGTTGCATTAACCTTTTTCTTGAATGTTGTATAATTCTCTATAGAATGTCCTATAGCTCCAACATGATGGTCACATTTTGCATTTGGATCATACCATTTAGGATATGGTGGATTCATAGGTTGAATTAGCATCAGACATACTTGGTGACTTTAAATGAGCCAGGATAACAACTCATTGTATGATATAGGAATTAGATCAAATTGTTCTTCCTTCCTTTCCCTTAGGCGATTTGCTTGTTAAGCATTATTGTTCCCAAAAGTATTGTTTTCCACTTGGGTAAGTGAATTTATGTTGGGATAAAATTTATTTGCTGAGGAGTAGGAGCTTGGTATAAGTAGGCTCTTTATGCCATATTTGCAACATACGGTGTTTGTGATGAGTAATATGAAGGAGTAGTGAGTACAGGAGAAATTGGAGTATATACTCTTACCATATTAGTTTCTCCTTCCCTCTTTTTGCCTGCATATTGTCTTTTTGAACTATTAGTATCAGTTTGATTATCCTATATTTTTCCTCTCTTTATACCTTGCTCAATTCTTTCTCTTACTAATACCAAGTCCAAGAAATTTGTTGTAGTATTTGCCAACATGTTATAATATGATGCCCCAAAGTGTTGAGAAAATTGGAAATCATTTCCTTCTTTATTAGATGAGGTACTAATTGTGCTACCTTATCTCTCCATCTTTGAGCATATTCCTTAAAAGTCTCTAGACCTTTCTTCTCCATTGCTTTAAGATCATCTCAACTAGGAGCCATATCCATATTATGCTTGTACTACTTTAGAAATGCATCAGCCAAATCTTTCCATTTTCGAATGTAAGAGCGCTCTAATTGCATGTACCACTTAAGCATTGGCCCTGTTAAACTCTCTTGAAAATATGAATTAGTAATTTTTCATTACTAATATTTGTTGCCGACTACTGCAATACATCGTTAAGTGGCTTTGGGGACATGTGAAGCCATTATATTTTTTAAATTTAGGAGTTTTAAATTTGGGTGGAATAATTACATCAAGAACTAGACATAACTGTGTAGCATCTGTTAGTTCATAAACATCAGTTCCTTTAATTGCTTTTAACCTTTCTTATATCAATTCGATTTTTCCCAATACAGGTTCAACAATAGGATTCTTAATGCTAACTTGTACTTTCAGGTCATCTAAATCTAGCACACCTACTTGCTCATCTGCTGTGTACTGAGGTAGAGCATAAGATTGGACACCTACGAGTGGATATAACAGAGTATGACTTTATGGCTGTAGAGGTGACATATTTTGGAATAATCCCCTACTAGTTCCAATATCTTGTGCTTTAGGTGGAGGTGTAAATCCTAAAGGAAATAAAAGAGTTCCTAGAGTAGTCATTGATGAATAATTCTTGGGAGGAACTAGCACACTCTCTAACAAGTTTTTTCCTTTAATGACTTCTAAAATTTTAGCCATTTGTTCTTTTCATTCACCATGTATTTCGGTTAATTGCTCTTTTAGGCAGTTAATTTCTTGTCTAAACTTTTCTTGTGCTTGATTTTCTATATGTTTTACCTTTAAATGAGTCCTGTAAGAATGGGTTGAGTAATATTGTTTCTTGGGATGACGCGCTATTTTGATATCCTAGTTTTTAATGATATATTAGATAATGCACTTAATAAAGAAAAACTTAATACATAGATTAATTAGAGACATACATACCTAATTCTAATACAAAATACATAACATAAGACTAAATCTTAGGACAAAATACATGCATGAGTAATAAAGTGCCTAAATGTTAATACAATGTTGCAAAATGAAGAGATTGATTCGATCTCCATCACAATCTACTTGAAATCTCTATAATAAGCCAAATTACTTTGAATTGTCTCCAAAAACCATTGTAGAGGTATATAATTTTCCTTTAAGTGTTCTACTTTCTTTCTCATGCCATAAGCTCTCCTTGCCATCTTCCTCAATTTACTGATAACTTGGTTAATCTGTATGCATACTCGAGTGAAATTGTCCTGATAATACCAGAGGTTTTTGCGACACTCTAACAGTTGATTAAGTAACTGATATCTTTCTACTTGCAAATTATCACAAATTTCTTTTATTCGGAAAGCCTTATCTTGGTAAATGCTAATTGCTTGCTTTAAATCTTCTAAGCTATTTTGTTGATCCAAAATTTTCACAGTCAAGGACTATATTGTGGCTTCCATTTTCCTTTTATTAGATTTATATTACTCTAGTTCCATTTTGAGCTTTCCGACTTCTTCTGTCAACTCATCATTCTCTTTCCAAAGCTTAAAAGCCTTTTCCTCAGCCTGAGTTGTGCTTCTAATCCAAGTACCTATATCATCTTGTACATGTTCAATCACCTCTTTGTTAATACCCTCAGCTGCTTCTAGTTGATATTTTGATGATGATCCTACAGGCATTTTTACTATAGGCAGGACAAAGCCTTTGCCTCTTTTCATATGCCAACCAATATCATCAGGAGTCACTATATCAATATATGCTCCACTCTTCATGGCTTTAGTATTTTTCCAAGCAGCAACAATCTTCCATACTTTAGTCATGGCATGCTCTTCACCATATGCAAAATCTGATTCTAATAAATGTGTTGTGCATGGAATAAATTGCCTTTACCCCAATTATCTTCTTACCATACTAGGAGCATAAGTTATTCCTCCCTAAGGTCCAAGTGAAGGTACCCAAGCAAATTTCACACATCTGTATATCATATCATTCCTAATTTTCCATAGTGCCAACCAACAAACATCAGTTTCTTGCAAATTGTGAAGAAATCTCAGCCACTCTTTCTTTGATGGTCCCTTTATAAGCCATTTAGCCTTACCATATTCTGGTATGTAATTACCAAGCTTGTAATAGCTTGGTGAATACTTCAACCTTGGAAAATTAAACCATCCTAGGCAATTTAAATGATTTATCATCCACACGCTCAACAAAGGGGCACAAGCAATAAATCTACACATTCCTTGTCTTCTACACATATTGAGGGCTCTTAATGTTTTTGCTAATATGCCCATAGCAAGATCAGCTCCTCATAACACATTTGTGAAAAAGGTAATCACCTTATCATCCATATGTCCCAACTATTTAGGACACAAAACTGCTCCATAGTTGACCAATGCCAAAACTTCTAATCCGTTTCCATGTGCTTATTGTTGTTCACAAATTCAAATAGGTGCACTAAGGCAATGCCCTTTGATTCCTCATCCTCCCATCCTACTATCTGATTTTCCTTCAGATTCATAATTTTAGCAAATTGTTTCCTGCTAACTTCACTTTTATTACGAACATATGGCTTATTCTCTGAAATAATTGGTACGTTCAATATGATACGATACTCCTTAATGGTTGGAGTTAAATCAATCCTTCCAAATGTGAAGCATCGGTAACTTGGATTCCAATAACATGTCATGGCTTTCAATAAGGAAAGGCCAGAATGTACATTAATGAAGCAATCCATCCAAATTTCTCTATGAAATTCGAATGTTGCTGTGGACACAGTCCTTCCCATACTTGTTTAATGGCTTTGTAATCATTTTTTTGCCAATCTATTAATGCAATTTCTAGAAGCTTCAAATTGATTCTGATCGGTAGACTATAACTTTCAGATTTTTGCTTGAGCTCAGATTCTACCACCACTTCATATTTTTTATCAACAGTGAGTTGGCTTAGACGATTTTCCATTATAATAGATTGATAGGAGATCATTAGACAATTCCTTTTTCAATTAAGCAACACTGCATAAGTATGTAAGAATCAAACAAATTAGTGGAATGATATAAGTTAACTAATATAAATGCATAATCTAATGTAATGTTATCACAAATACTTTTGGCAAAAGGACTTCTTTCATTGATCATGGAAATGTCTATTACAACCTAAACAAGGATTTCCATTGTTTGTCTAGTTACAAAAAATATGAGACAAACTATCTTTTAAGCTCTTTCCTTTTCCACTATTTTCCTACTTCCTAAAGAAAGAGACCAATGCTTATCTAAGTACAAAAAGGTGACTTCTTAGACAAATTTTCATAATGCAATTGTCTCTTTCATTACAATAATTCATATAAATCTAAAGACATTCTTATTTTTACTGCTTCTTTTCATTGAAGTAGGTTAACAAGGATTGCTTCATTTTCCTTTGGAACCATCACAAGCCTACTATAAAAGTCCCAAGCCACCATATGATAAGTGCTAACAGTGTAAAAAGGCAAATTCAATACATTCATCCTAATACGTCCATCATGGTGATAGGATATCGGCTAGAATAAGGTTGGAGGCACTACTTCCATAAAAATATTATTAAGGTGACAAAGCGCCATTTTGACTTCCTACCATGTTTCCAAATCTTTGATTGGATCAATCATAGGATTCTCTCTATGATGCTTCCATACATCAACTTATGGATAATAATAGCTTATTGTCGCCGCATATCTCATTTCTAGATGCTCATTACTCTTGAATATTACAAATAAATACGGCTCATCTAGTTCTTCCTCAAATACCTCTTGCCATTCATCAGTGGACATGAATAACATCAACCTCTTGTAAAAATATGAATGTTGCTCCAGCCATGTATTCCATTGGCTAAAACAGTAAGACAACCATTCTTTGTCTAGTATGAACCCAATCTTATACTGTTTAGCCAAGTACCATAAAAGGTAGTATGCTTCCTTAGGAAATGTAATTGTATCAGCACCAGAGACATAGAAACAATTCAGGAATGGGTGTGCTGGGTGCCAATCCAAAAACTTCACAGGAGTATGATGAATCTCATACTGGTGAAGCAAAAGTGATTGATAATTCCTAATCATCCTAGCATCTCGAAGAGCCACAGTTTCTTTCAGTATAATGAAAGCTAATTCTGATGGCAGGTTTTTTGTGATATTTTCAAGTCTAGGAATGGGAACGACATTCTCTATTTCTTTTGGAAGCCTTTTGCCCAAAAGTTTGTGATATTTTATGCATATATAAAACAAACAAGGCCAATTAGATTATAAAGACAAAATACAATATATATAAACAAGAAAGGCAATTCTAATAAAATCATAAAAAATTAGACAAGAGAGTGTTCCCTTGTGTAGTTAATCTCGGGTTTCTTAAGGTGGTTTGGATGATCAAGGTGGTTATTAGGTTTTTTTTAACGTGAGTTTAAGTTCTAAACTAACATGGTGGACAAAGATCAAATGGTTTATGGTCTTCAAGCCATGGCCAATTCACTGTCATCTATTCCTAGATTAGCGAAGGTTCTTTTGATCAAAGCCTGACCAAAAGAAAACTTGAGTGAGAACCTTTCACAAGCCCTACCGAATTTCTCACAGAGGCATCCCTACTTGGTTTTCGACCTAATTCTAATAAGGGTAATAGATCAATACTTGATCTTTAAGTGTGTGTATGTGATAGTACACATTGTGTGAGGCAATACTTACCTTACTTAATCTACCCATAATAATAAGTATGCAAATAATACATAACAAGATAAAATAATAAATTAATATATTAGCTAGATTCACTTTAAAATAATAATAATAATAATAATAATAATAAAGGCATTCCCCAGTGGAGTCTCAAGCTGTCGCACATGGGGATTTAACATATTTTTATATTTTTGTACAACGTGGAGTGGCTGACTCGTTGTATTTAAATTTTTATGAAGTTTTCAAAG